>CAJDSM010000491.1:13071-28466 GCA_903981925.1 Ostrea lurida
TCGGCCCTGTGAAATGGTAAAAATTAAAGTGCAGTTTCAACAAANAAAATTGTAACCTCCACGCTATCATATTTAAACTAACAAATAATAAAATCGGTCCAAACCTGTGTTTTATATGAATTTTGAACATTTCATCACAAGAAGGTGGTGATTTTGAGCAAATTCTTGTACATGTATTTCGTGATATTTCATGATGTTTGGGGCAGTGNAAAATTGTAACCTCCACGCTATCATATTTAAGCTAACAGAAAAAATAAAATTGGTCCAAACCTGTGNATTGTTACCACCCTGATAAACTATCATGCATATCATTTGTGCAGAAAATTAATTTGTTCCTCGCGATTAAAGACTAAACAGTTGCATCACGAAAATGCAATCACCAATCATGTTAGGCGCAGTATCCAATGGAAATTAATGAACTTACTTTGCTCCAGGAAGAGATCCCGGTTTATCGCTTTTACGTTCCCGTTCGAAATCAAGTTCTCCGCCTCTTTATAGATTCTTTTGCACATGCGCGTCTGAACATCCCTGACTTTATGCCCATGTAAGTTCTTTTCTACCTGTTCTAGACAACCTACCTAGAGGAAACCAAGTCATTGATTAAACAGTGTTAAATAATTCACAACCTGAATTACGGAAATCAGATCACTGAGTAAGTTATGGAAACAAGTTACTGATTAAGTTATAATAGAGACCACAGGCACTCGACCACTGGATCTAGACTTTTCCTTTCTACTGAGTAGATAGGTTTTTTTTCCGATTCCACTCCGCTCCCCATTAAACCCTTGGCAGATTACGCCACGAACACGTACTATGACTAAGTTTCCATTGGCTCCAGGATTCGACCTTAGCACCAATGAAAATCAACAAGCTAAACACGTGTTATGTTCAATGGTGGACTTGTTTTTGGTAGTGTGGGGGTCAACTACGACTGAAATATCACCTAGGGTTTTTTTTAACTTCGTAAAGTTTTCAAACAACTGTCAGAAGTTCTGAATGACAGTCTGTGTCAAAATGTCAATATGTCCCAATGTATTTCTTAGGTGTGCTTAAACAAGCTGAACAAGTAAAACAAAATCAAATCAAAATAGAAACGTCTCGCCCCTGTTTTATAGCGCGTGTTTGGCCTGCCGTTAATGTTACTTAAAAGGGCCTTCTCAACTGATTCTGACATAACTGCATGTTAACATTAACTAACGAACAGTATCATGACATGACCCCGTGGTGGTCCAGGTTAGAATAAGTACTCAGTATCTCTCGCTTGTCATAAAAGGCCACTAAATTAGGTGGTACATGTACTTCGGGTGAGACCGTAAAAACCGAGGTCCCGTGTCACAGCAGGTGTGATACGATAAAGATCCCTCCCTGCTCAAACACCATAAGCGCCGAGCATAGGCCTAAGTTTTGCAGCCCTTCACCGGCAATAGTGACGTCCCCCATGAGTGAAAAATTCAATCAATCAATCATGTAAAGGCAAAGATAACGAACAATGATCAATCTCGTAAGTCGATTATCCGATTGGCTAGGTCATAAATGCTGAAATTCAAATCGTCCACTAGGTGTCGTTTAGAACTGCGGGCTACAGTCTTCGTGACGTAAAATGCCAAGAGTTATAGGGAAGGGTGTGGAACAAAAACCTTTCTTTTGAAGCAAAATGAACATCCTGCTATTTATCATAAGTACCATCAAATTTGATAGATATCCTGCCAAAGAAACCAGGTCACTGATGAAGGTAAATAAGATTCTGCATGTGCACATGTATAAAACCTACTCACGTGCTCAATAACGATGAAATAGAGTAACTGATGCGTGATGGCATAATGTGAAGTGTCGTCTGACGTCATGAAAGCCCAGCATTCTGGTGTTACTGTGCAACGAGGAACACTACTAGAAATACAGGATATCTCATGTTCGTAAAATGAATAAATAAACCAAAACAAAACTAAATCAATGTGTACACACAGGTCACGTACTACCCATATTAGCTTGATGACGCGACCTCTATTTATAGAATGAAACCAAACAAGACCCCCCACCCCACACCACCCCCCAAAAAAAAAAAACAACAACCAAATAAAAAAAGTAATAATAAAAAAAAAACCAAGAACAAACAACAGAAAAAAAAAACAACAACCAAATAAAAAAAGTAATAATAAAAAAAAAACCAAGAACAAACAACAGAAAAAAAAAACAACAACCAAAAACAAACACAACAACACGTATGCAATATTCAATTACGTCGTCATTCCAATCACGGCATGCCACTTTGCTCAACGAGCTTGCAAATTTTACTAAATCGCTATAAATGGTTTCAATAGACATGATAGAAGTAAAGTAAAATTATGCCTAACTCAAAACATTGCACGCTCGCTCAAACTAAGTAATGTGCTGTACATTATTTTGGAATCAAAACTCCCCGAATCGTTAAAAGTGAAATAAATTTAAAATATGATTAATATATATATACATACGAGTACATGTATGTATGTAAAGGCAAAGATAAGTCCCAAACAGAATACAAAAACAAGGGTTGGGCAAACACCAGAGGTGGGATCAGGTGCCTAGGAGGAGTAAGCATCCCCTGTTGACCGGTCACACCCGCCGTGAGCCCATAGTCTTGATCAGGTAAACGGAACAATCCGTAGTCAAATCAGAGTGTGAAAAACGGCTTAACAGTCGCTCTATCACACATCAGGACGCCACTGACTCACTGGTAGGTCATAATGGTGAACAAAATTGTTCTAACGAACATATAATTTCCGATATGCTGACTCTAAGCGTGGCTGTTGAAACCCCTGCAACAACAACTTGTTTGTAAGTAGCCTGCCTCGATTCAAAAACGTATCATACGCAGAGCAAGCTCTTGCCTATCGAATAAGCTGAAATACACACCATGTGCAGGTGATGATGGACTTTTGCTACATACTAGTAAATATGGGACGTTGACGATGGAGAATCTAAAATCGTCTCGTTTGTCATATAGTAGAGTTTGCCGTTAATGTCAAAAGTTCAATAAAATATCCCAATACAAAGCAGAAATGGAAGACTCTGTAGTGTCCTTTATTTCTAGTACGTTGCAATATATTGAATGTATAAATTCTTTAAAAAAAAATAAAAAAATTGCCCTGGTCTTCGCTGGAAAGGACTGAGAAGTTGTGAATGTTTACCTGTTAAATGTCCCCATTACTCTGGCGTAACAAGCATCCCCATAATCTTCACCATAGGTTGAATTAGACCCAAGAGTGACGGATCTCACGTCTGTCTCATTAAACTGCACCGGTATGTAGGGGAGGATCCAGGCTTTGCTGATGGTTTGGAGGAAGCGCTTGTAGTAGGCTGGGTCTGACTCTTTGACGTACGGAAGGGCCTTGTCCGAGATATCCCCGATTTTTGACTCCATGTCCTTAAGTTTGGAGAGATACTTACTGGAACATGCAGGCCTCTCATGACACCTTTCCACAGCCGACGTCATCTGACCTACGAACGAGATACACTTTTTGAAAATACTAACATTTCTTGGACTGAGACTTTGTGACAATTGCATAGTAAAGTAAATTTTACTAACATTTTACATCATACTCTTTCTCTATATATTTGGTCACCTTTGTAAATCAGATATCCTTTAATCATTTGAAAATATCATTTCATTTGATGCGCACAATACTTTAGTTTTAAAAAAAAATTGCGCGTATCAACTAAATTGTTAATAGCATTCATTTGCTGAGTTTATGCGCGTGTTATTTTTTTAAAACGATTTGACGTCACGATATCAACTATTCAATTCAATGCATGCGTGCAATGATAGAATTACTACGAAGCCGACTGGGATCATTTTGGGGGGGGGGGGGGGTTAACTCGTTATAACGAGTTAGTTATCTCGTTATAACGAGAATTAACGAGATACTAACTAGTTATAACGAGATATTAATTCGTTATAACGAGATACTAACTTGTTATAACGAGTTCATTTTTTCTTTCTTTCAAAAATGAGCTCAGTCGGCTTTCGTAAATTACTGTCCTAGCTTTTCAATTTAATTGTTGCGTGCATCAATTCAATTAATCAATGCGCACACTAATTGAATTATTATTTTCTTCAATTGATGGCGTGCATCTATAGGGGTCGCCATATATAAAAAAAATCTTGAATTTTAAGACAATGCGAGATTTTCAGATTGCTCACTGCAACAAGTCTTAGATATAAGCTTTATAACAAACCGCCTCAAGATGGTGATTTGATGGTAATATGACTTTTTGTGAAATTTGTTTGTTTCGATAACTTTCGTTATATGTATCATCATACATGTAGCTCAGTGGTTAAAGCATCGGACTGATAACCCGTAATTCTGGGTTCAAATATACAAGAGACTTTTGTTCATTTTTGATAATCATGTTTGTTTTTTACCCTTCAAATCTATACATGTGTATTTTTTCACCTTTATGGCACATGTACATATCACCATATATTTCATAATCAAATCATTTCGTGCCGTTTTTAGAAACCCTTTCAAGATGTGAGCATATCTCACGGGCGTAGGACAAGGGAGGGGGGGGGGGTTAGCTGCAATAATGTAGCCCTCTTCGATTTTTTTTTTAATTCTGACATTTTCGGGAGATAAAAAAAAATAGGCCTAGGAGAGGGCTTATCGGATGTCACATATTTGAAAGGAATCGTGTGTTACCCCCCCCCCACCCAATCTCTCAATTTCTATCTCTTATTTCTTTGCAATTTTTATGAAAGTTTGTGCGCCCCCCCCCTTATTTTTAGCCCAGCTTAGATAGAATGTACAATTTCCACAAATCCAGCAATCAAAGGAAAATTCCTCTCATGAAAACCAAATACTGGTGAAGAAGCATCGTTCTGAGAAACAATTTCTGTAAAACTCTGGTTCAAACTGCTATTCCTTATCTAACTCACTTTCTGATATCTAACTCACTCGTGTGTTGTGCGTCGTCATGTGCCAAAATACAATCTCTTAAAGCAAGCACCATATTAATATAATTATTGTCTAGAACTCTCATTATCGCATCTGCAGTGGAGAATAAAGATGATTTTTAGGCCTATTGCAATTGGTCTTCGTCCGTCGTCGTGTGTTGTGCGTCGTCCGTTAACATTTGAACATTTTTAACTTCTTGATAACTATCAGTCCAATTCTTTTCAAATTTGGTATAAAATTGTAAATTTCAGGTCTCTTGCACCCTTGGGGGGCGGGACAAAAACTGCCAAAAAGTTACCAATTTTTAAAAATCTTCTTCTCTAGAACAGCACATGTCTGAGAGAAACTAAATGGCGATGTAAAGCAAGAAGGCCTCCACCAAAATTGTAAATTTTGTGATCCCTGGGGTTGGGGTTCAGACCCCAAGGCGGGACCAGATTTGGTACATAGTGTTTACATGTAAAACATTTGAAAAGCATCTTCTTTGATGCTATTGATATTAATGTGAAACTAAATGAATATTTTGAATGAGAAGGGAGCCTTTTATCAAAATTGTAAATTTCATGATCCTAGGGGTAGGGGTTTTGGTATTAGGGTGGGGTTAAAGTGGTCAGTTAACAATTGAACATTTTCAACTTCTTGATAACTGCCATTCCAATTCTTTTCATAATTGGTATGTAGAGGAATCTTTTGGACAAGGGGCAAAAAGTGACCAATTTTCAAAAAATATTCTTCTTTACGACCGCACATGTCTAAGAGAAACTAAATACATCGTGATGTAGAGCAAGAAGGCCTCTACCAAAATTGTAAGTTTGGTGATCCCCGGGGTAGGAGTTATGACTCCAGAGCGGGGCCAAACTTGGTACATAGTATTCATATGTAAACATTTGAAAAACATCTTTAGTGTTATTGTTATTAATTTGAAACTAGATGAATATTTGGAATGAGCAAGGAGCCTTTTATCATAATTATACCCCCCGGCATCAAGTTTTGGGTGGGGTTACTGGAATCAAGTTGTCCGTCCATCCGTCTGTAGACAGAATGGTTCCCAGGCTTTAAAATGTTAGCCTTTCCACCTGGAGTCACCATATTGTGCATATGGTCTACCCAAGGGACGAAAATCTGGGGTCAAAAGGTCAAAGTTCAAGCACACTGGACATCCAAGTAGCGATATTGTTTCTGGGCTCAAGAGCATTATCCATTCTATCTAGAGTCACCATATCATACATATGGACTACTCATAGGACGAATATGTTCCCTTTTGAATTTGGGGAGCAAAGGTCAAGTGCACTGGACATCAATTTAGCAATATGGTTTCCGGGTTTTCAACATTATCCTTCCTACCTAGAGTCACTATATCATACGTATGAACTAACCATGGGTCAAAGATTTTCTCTGTCGAATTTGGGTCAAAAGGTCAAAGGTCAAGTGCACTGGACATCAATTTAGCAATATGGTTTCCGGGTTTTCAACATTATCCTTCCTACCTAGAGTCACTATATCATACGTATGAACTAACCATGGGTCAAAGATTTTCTCTGTCGAATTTGGGTCAAAAGTCCAGCTCACTGGACATTAAAGTAACAATATGGTTTTCATTTTAAAGTTCTTAAACGGTTAACAACACCCTTTGTGAGATTGAAATGATAATCTTCTTGTGCATATGAATAGGAATCATTTGCATATTTTGAAAGACAAAAGACTCCATATTTAGACTTAGAAATGCAAATATGAGACTCCCTGTGTGGGCTATGATACTCTGACAGAAGACTGTTAAGGCCTGTGGGCCTCTTGTTTTAATTAGACAGGATACTCTACTTGTACATTTAAAATTGACCAGGACCTATGAAGATCTATAAATTGGCCAGGACCTTACTAAGATCTATAAATTGAACACCTGTTAATCTGCAGTATTCGTGTTACTTAACTCTTTATCAATAATGTTATGAAGTGTCTTTTCACATCTGAAACCGGATCGATGTTCCATTAACATATATTATTATTTCCCAAATACTCGTTAACCGAGTTAAAGTTTTGCTGGGATCTGTAACAACAACAACAAAAAAAAAAAAAAAATAAAACAAAAAACAAACATAACAACCACCCCCCCCCCCCACTAAAAAAAAAAACCCATTGTCTTTATCATTTCTTATCAATATATCAGGCATTTCTGAACAGTCGAGAATAGATCCCCCTCGCTCGATGAGGTCCGCAATTTAGTCATCAGAAAAAAAGTGACTGTTCATAACTTTCATGAAAAATATTGTACAATAATCCTGTCGTTAGGCCAGATTAAGCCGCGTACAGTTATGGTTCTTGTATAGAGGAATAACACTTGATAGTTTCATTGATATTACACGTACCAATGGTGTGAATTACATAGAAGCAGGCGGTAAATACCATGTCTCTCTCTCTGTCTCTCTCTCTCTCTCCACATTGTAATATAATATATTCCTAATTCTGTCTGTTTTCTCCTATTTTTTTTTTTTTTTAAATATTTTTTCCTCTTTTTTTCATTTGACTCTGATTTCTCGTTTAGTTACATTTTAATCAATTTTCTCCTATTTTTACTTTCAAAAATGTTCTCTTATAATTTCTTTTTAATATGCTTTTCGCTTTATCTAAATCTTCATGTATTTTCTCCTATGCTCAGTATTTTTCGTTTTAGATATGTTTTCTCTTATATTTACGAATTAATCTGTTTTCTCCTTTACTAAATTCTGATGTGCTCTTTTATATTTACGTTTTAATTTACTGTCTCCTAAATTTATATTTTGGATTTTCTTTCCTGTATTTACATCTGTTTTCTACATTTTTTCTGTTTAAATTATCATTGGTCACTGGAAAAGATAATTTCACCATACTCTATTTAAAAGTAACCCTGAATTATAAAAAGTGGAATTTGTGACTCTTTAAACAGAAAACTAATCGTCGTTCCTCATTCTTTGAATATGGCACACACGTGCCCCTACATGCCATTGATAAGAATTCGTTATCACCTCCAAAAATTTGTCACGTTTTCAACATTCATTCTTATTATCAAAATTGAATAATAAAATGTAAAATTTTGTAGAATAGTCTACATCCTCACGTCAGGTAATTCCTGTGAGAACGAGGGGTTACCTGGTATTCATATTCGATCTTTCTTGCCCCAAGATAGACCGAATATGAACAATCCCTCGTTTCCACATGAATTAAACGCCAGGGGTCCCCGAGTCCACTCGTGGCCGTGAACTCCGGTCCCCTGGCGTTGTGAGGATGACCACAAAGATGTATCGTATTTTGCGTAAAAATGACACAGAACGCACCTTGCGCCATACGTAGACCGAACAGTCCGTCCACGTTGATGTCGCTGTAGTCCGAGGCGAAGAAGTCGATCTGTTTCTGCACATTGTACAGGATCTTCCCGAACAGATCATCGCCCGAGTCCACCAGGAGCCCCGAGGCCCCAAACACACAAAGGGCGACAACCAGAGTCCCTAACATGATGGCAGCACTGCTAACGTAACGGACAGTGCTGTGTTATCGTCGTGTTATCTCGACTAAAAGTAGACCAAGTCTAATGATATCGGGTTCAATAGGGTTACCCCCTACCTACTACATAATGATTTAAAAATCGAATTTCTTAGTAAAGCAATAAGCGTGCATAGTTTGAATGCTTCTCTGTCCTGAAATTATGTAATCCTTCTTGTCATAATTTTACAACTTATCACTGCATGGAGGTAACTTGGTGCAGAAAATAGCGATAGATGTCTGTTTGACCATGAACAGAAATGGGGGATTTTCAATGCTTCTTTTTACCGCTTTCAGACCTGGTATCTTCAACCATCCAAATTTTTAACTCACTTGAACAGAAAGCTATTTCTTATTAATAAGCATTATTGTGTCGTTTAGATTCAGTCTTTTTTCCTCGTAGAGCCGAACAGAAGGAGTACAATGTATAATATTGTTTATTTGCTGTACATTGTCAGTGGCAGATTTAGAGGGGTGGAGGGCAGCCTCCCCCCCTTTTTTTTTTTGGTGACCAAGCCTGATTAGTATAGATATATAGCTAAATTAACCTCTAAAAGTAACTTTAAAAGTTCTAAAACCCGAGAGCTTCGCCCCCTGGGTCCTCGCTTTGGCTTCATCCCAGACCTTAAGCTTACTGGCTCCTTTTTCAAATGACCCCCCCACCCCTTTTCAACAAATCCTGGATCCGCCACCGATTGTGGTCTATTTTCGACCGATTTCTTCTCAAGAACCACTGGGCTGATTTAAGGTATTCGTCGTACAATGAAAGGAGATTGAACAATTTTTAACGATTTAAATCAAAATAAGTAATGATGAAAATTCACGAGTGGTAAATGAATTGGGGGGGGGGGGGGGGGGGGGGGTCGACGATATTTTGCATTTGAAACATTTGGAGGAGTTATCCTCCCTTAATAAAAAATGTAAATTTTCTAAAAATATACCGTATTAATTTCATTTAAATCATTTTAAAATTATTTGAAGATATCTTTAATTCATTTAATGCTTGCAGTAATAATTAATGATATCTTAAATTCTGAATCATTGCACACATCATTTAATTGATGGCATCACTCAGCTGAACTGACGCTCGCTACATATGAAGCGCACATAAATTTAATTAATGCGCACAATAATTCAACAATGCTCTCTTTATTGAACCAGTAAATACTTAGTGATAGCGTCCTGCGCAGTTGTTCTCAAAAGCTCAGCCTACAACATCCTTAATTGCATTAATATCATAAATTGACTTGATGCACTCAATATTTGAATTGCTCTCTTCAATTGAATTAATGATATCAGTAATTCAATTAATGGTCGCAATAATTCAATTATTGCTCTTTTCATTTGAACTATTCTGACAATTAAAGAGAGCAATAATTCTTTTAAAAAGAGCAACTATTACATAATTAAATCTATCTTCAATTCAACATATCCACAATTGAACTAATGCTCTCTTCAATTGAAGTAATGCCCTTTTTTAAAAGAATCAATGCAGGCATTAATTCCCTATACAAAGGCATTGTAATTAATTAAATTAAAGTGTTACTCATCATCTACCCAAGATGCATGCCATTAACTGACCAAGTTTGACGATTCTAGACTATATAATTGTCCGGTAACGAATCGAACACGATTTTGCCATTCTCAACACCATTTTGTCTAAAGTAAAGGTCAGTTACCCGACTTTAAAGTAAACCTATCCTCTACTCAATATGTATCAGCTGACAAAAATGATTTTAGGTCTCTTAGGATTTATTTTATGAGCTGGATATGATGCGGGGCAGATAGATATAGCCGGACGAACATTATCGCCATAATACCACAATACGTTCGTATTAGACTCGAGTATAAAAAGCAAGAATTCCTATCTCTATGTATAGTGAAAATTGACCAAATCACCAGCCCTATGGTCAAGAAGGGGCCAAGTACTAGTGGGATTTCAAATTTTATATAAGACACACATAGTAATCTTTTTAGATTACCATTACCAGTTTTGCAAGACACTCAGAGTCCTGTTAATGTATATGTACCTTGTTGTCCAATGAAGGGTTTCGCTTATTGTGGGACCACTATTAGTGGACCAAACTCATAACACCAAATTTCCAGTATGGAAGGGGAAATTTTCACAGAAACTTCTCCTCGTCGTTCAAATCGTGGGCTACATTTTACTTATTAGGTTTGTTAGTGACTGTATACAAAAATTTGTCGTGTTACATCAAAGTCCTAAGGCGGCAAGACAAAGCCGAGCCTTTTATGTACCGGTACTTGAACAAACCAACAAATTCAGCTGGTCATTTTGTCCAGGAACAGAATGTCTTACATACGTGTCCGGGTGGAATGGAGTTCGTTCCTCATGATTGGCAGTGGTTGTATGCAAGAGGGTATGGTGGTCACCCATTTGGGCACATGGGTTTTCTCTTTTTAACATCCATATTGCCGATCAATCTGTTTTTGAATTCTTTAGGAGAGTCTCAACAAATGTTTTGTAGAAACAGAGCCTTACTTTGACTGTGCAGAAGTGATCACACGTATTGTTAAACGGAATTACGCAAAACGAAGATTTAAGTACTTTAGATGTCTTCTTTATTGATCATATACAAAACGTTATTATTTCTCATACAAAAAAATAATTTTGTACAAAATGTACACAAAAGTTGACGATGTTAGATTTCCAGATCTGTACCGGTGAGATTTCCACAGCTGGAAGTTTTCCACAGAAGCAGCTTTTCCCAAAGCCGGGAATAATACACTCACAATTGATCAGGAATAAATCCACGAATATTCACTGCGTTTCCACTAACAAGTTCATGAATCCCAACCTGTTTTTTGTTTCTTTGATGATTTGCCAGCTGTAATCATACACTGGCCATTGAGGACAACCTCCATTACAAAACAGGGAGAAAGGGAGCATTCAGTCCTTTCTGATGATGATTTTACATAAATTAAAGCACAGTACTTCATATGTACAAATCTCCGTCCAGGATCATCGCTCATCAAACAGTGGTGTGGAATCTCCCGCAGTGTATCCCTCGTGTCTGGGGCTGGGCCGGGGGGAGGGCCTCACGCCCCGGGGGCTCTGTCCGTGCCTCGGGGTACTGGGCTTCGTGGAGCCCGATCTCTTATTAGCCCACATCTGGGCAGCTTTGGCCCAGTCCATGCCTGCTGTGCTGGGTCCCGCTCTTGGAGTCTGTCCTTGATGTTGGGGAGTTGTGGAACCTGAGAAACAGTCATACACAATACATCAGGTCAACAGCACGCTGAACATTGGGTATACTAAACAAAGTACAGTTGAACTTCAATATCTTGAACACTGGTATCTCGAATACCATGGTTATGTCGAACTGATTTGGAGGTCCCAACCACCTATTTTCTTAGTACTTTTACCTTCGATATCTCGAATTCAAGGATATCTCGAACTTTTTTCTTGGTCCCATCAAGTTCAAGATAACGAGGTTCGACTGTATTTACATTAATTTTCATGAACTTGGATTTCATTAACTGCTGTACAAAATACAGTTTTAAAATTTTGCTAATATTACCGGTAGTACACCAAATTTCCGTCAATCTCAGAAAAATATGAAGCTTCTTTCTGTTTGATTTGCCTACTTACCAATTCGAGGTGTAGCTTTGGGAGTTGCCCCAGGCCAGGCAGGGGTAGTAGCAGCCCGAGGGGTGGGGCGATAGGAGGGTGTCTGGGCAGGCTGGTTGGCAGGGGTTGTCATGGGATGCGAGGGCGTCATCATAGGGGTCATCAAGGGTGTTCCCATTGGCTATAAAATTGTCATAGAAACAATGCTATATTGGTATGAATACACAGTGTGGTAGAGATATTTCAATAAAAATTCTACACCAATGGACACTACTAGTTATGTGTAATTTGAGACAAATTTTTAAACTAGATTCTACAACCTTATGATTCATCCTTTTTGACAATCAATGCACTCAAGTTCTAAATATTTAAATAACAACTGTGGAATCATTTTAATTTGTGGGGGTCAATGTTCATGGGCAACTAAAATTTTACTGGTTTATGGGGACGTAATTTCGTAGGTAACTAGCCTATTTTATGAGTAAGATATACACACTTACTGATTTTGTCCCATTATTTATACACTTGCTGATAAAGTATTTTTCTTCACTGAATTAATTTGTTACACAAGCGTAATAGTGAAATAGCGCAAATCATTTTACAACACCAGATAAATAATACAACTGGGATAATGCCTAGAAAGATTTTTAAAAAAATCAAAAATGTTCACATGGACGTAAATTTGTGGGTATGGGTGACCCATGAAATCCAAGGACATTGATCCCCGATGAACAATGACGATTCCTGTAATACATGTATCATATTTCTGAAATTGGGGGCAACAAATCTATTTGAATGTCATAAGAGCTTTGAAGAGCATAAGCCTTCTTCATAAAACAGAATCTTAATTTACACAAAGCCTACAGCTTCATAATAAACTGACCACATTAAAGTTGTTGAAGTTCCCGGCCACTTGTGGGGTTGCCCCTGGTGTGACTCCCGGTGTCATTCTCGCTACCCGAGGTGTGGCACTAGCAACCTGGGCCAGCGTGTTGTAGATGTTGCTGGGCAACCCTGCTGCAGCTCTATGGATTGTTGCTGCATCTACACCTGAAAAATATGAAAAACCCAATACAGCATGGAGAAGGCAGACCATTTACTTCACATTTAAGAATACCCCAATACAGCATGGACAAGACGTGAGAGAATGATGTACCAATACAGCATGGACAAGACGTGAGAGGGGAGGATGGGCCATTTCTTTCACATTTCATCTTGCATATGCTATTATAGCATTCAGTAAATACCAAAAATAAATGAATAAACAAATTTATTAAAAAAATCTACCATATTTTATTTCTCCCATTGACGACAAGGTGAAATAGGTAAATATTAAGATAAGAGCAAAAGGTTCCACGTGTCCCGCATCTTTGAGAGTTCTAAATCTACGTATCTTACCTTGGAGATTGATGCTAGGTGTGGCACACTAAACCTATATATATCTTACCTTGGAGATTGATGCTGGGTGTGGCAAAGTTAGAGCCTGGTACGGGAGTTCTGGTACTGGCAGGGGTACCTGTTCAAATAGGAAAATACTGAGCAACCATCAAAACATAGACGTAATTATAAGAGTCAATGGGCTGTACTACTAACCCACATGATGCATGAGGAGTTTTTATCTTTTCTGAAATGAAAATCTCGTAAATCTTGGCCATAAAAGTGAGTTGAAAAACCACTGAATTTACACAACATGACAATGTCTTCTCTTCCAGCAATGGTTATAATAAATTGGATGCTACAACTATTATGAAACCTTGAGATTAAAATGTATTTTTGATAATTTATAATGTTTCAAAACGAGTGGAAAGCAAAATGAAAGCGAAAAGTTTACCTGGAATGGGGTCCCTGAAGTGTTCCTTGAACCATCGCATCAGTGAGTTCAGAGAGTGGAAGTTTTGTTGTCGGTAACGCAGTCCGTCTGGCGTGATGGAGATATACTCGTGTCGTGGCTTGATGCGGGGCATATACGACAGGAGAATTTTCCCGGGGTACTGCTTTACCAGAGACAGGAGATAAGGAATTCTGTAACAAGTGATAACTAATTAGCTGTTTATCAAAACTTTGTGAATACAGTTGAACCTTGTTATCGAACTCGCGACCAAGAAAAAAATTTGAGATATCTGTGGATTCGAGATACCGAGGGTAAAAATACTCAGAAAATAGGTGACTGGGACCTCCAAATCAGTTCAACATAGCCCTGGTATCTGAGATATCAGTGTCTGAGATACCGAAGTTCAAATGTATAATCTTTTTAAATCAAGTCAGGTACAGTGTATGTTAATTGTATTATTTTTTTTAACTCAATAGCCAGAGATCCATGTTTTGTCAGAGAACAGTGATTCGAGGAGTTGTTTGGATATCTGACTCACATACTACAATTATCACATGTAAGGACCTCTTAATTATGTCCATGTTTGATCTAAATTGTAAGTACTAAGTGGCAAATAATACATGTACCGTAACTATCAAACATTCATCTAACATTCTGTATTTTAAGTAATAAACTTGAATAATTCCTACAAACTTTGACAAGTTTCACCAACTAGCATAACAAGTTACCAACAAATAAAACAATCTGTGAGACATCAAAGCTAACTGACAAAGCTTACATGTGCCCCCATTTTGATATAAAACAAAGACTGCAGTATGCTGATATCGCACTGTGAAGTTGCTCTCAGTTAGAGATGTTTTAAGGGTGGTGCATGAATAAAATACTTGTAAATAAATCTGATTTTACAATAATTTTTGTTACCTTGATGATCCTGATACTAATGACTAAATTTGATTTCACTACGATTCATTGTGTACATGACACATGACTAAAATACTCATGAATGAAACTGACTTTACAGTATCTTGCCACTATCTTTCACATATAAATAAAACACTGAATAACACTGATTTTACAGAGTGTATGGTTACCTTGATGGCCCTTTCTTCTTCTCCTCCAACAAACTCTTCTCCAGAATCTCGCGTTTCACGCCATCCGTCTCCTTGTAATATTTAAAGTTCATCACGTCACGGGCGAATGCTGCCATTGGCTGGATGTGCCGGGCGATGATTTCATCCAAGTCCTCAAATTCCTGGAAAAACATAATTAAGGTAGACAATTATCCAACTGAACATTCATTGGCTTGATACTTCTATAGAGTTACTCTTTTTGAACAAAAACTAAACTAGGCTTTATCAAGAACAGAATTTGCTAAGTCTACAGTTATAACTACATGCTTTTGATGCTGGAATTAACAGGTAACTTAATTATTGGTGAAATGAAACTGAAAATGTTAGCATTTTTGGTGGAAGAGACCCCCCCCCCCCCCCTCCAAGAAAACATAAGTCAGAACGTTGGACTCAAGTGT
>CAJDSM010000491.1:28502-46105 GCA_903981925.1 Ostrea lurida
CCCCCCCCCCCCCCCCCCCCCCCCCTCCAAGACAAAACATAAAGTCAGAACTTGGACTCAAGTCTGATTAAAATACAGAATAAACATGCACATGTAAGAACTATAATAATTCTTCTATTACTCAATAATAATGATTTTGTATCCCGACCTAACCTGAACAGTGGTTTGGTATCTCTGACTTATGAATTACTCAGTAGTGATTTGATTGTGTAACATGAATTTGTTACCTCTGATCCTATGATGAGGGAGGTGCCCAAACTGAAGGCGTTTTCTTTCCCCCTCCTCTTTGACATCGATGTGTTGCATAATGCCGTCTGCTACCTTCCAGGTCACAGTAGATGATCTGACCCCTGTAAATAAATCAAAAGGTCAATAGGTGATCTGACCCCTGTAAATAAATCAAAAGGTCACATAGGTGATCTGACCCCTGTAAATAAATCAAAAGGTCAATAGGTGATCCGGCCCATGTAAATAAATCAAAAGGTCAACATATATTTCATTTGGAAATATCTAGATATTGTCCAATACCAAAAGTTTTTCAAATCACCCGATTGTGTTGTGTATGTAACAGAAGAGCTACATAAACAAATCACTAACAATTGTTAAATGTTAAAGGGAGACAAGGATATCTTCATTTTTGTTGGGAGTGGGGGGATGGCTGACCCTGACCTTGTGCTGTCACTCAGTTACAGCTACACTCATCCCAACACCTTACAATCCTATACCTTGTGCACTGTGTACATATTTACACACTGTTCCATGAGATTATTACTTTAACTACAAATTCTGTAGGCAAATCATGGTACAGCACCACTATATGAAAAATTAAATCTGCTTTAGTGAAAAACAACAACCAGATTTAACACATTGAAAAAACAATTCACCCATCCTTTTATAAACTAACAAGTGTTCTGAACACATAAGGACCATGTGCATTGATGTGTATTCAGGGGTGTATTTTAGGTGTATGCTCATATCTCCCAAGTGTTCACATTGATACAACTGACATGGGAATGGGAGGAAACAAGGTACAAGGGTTTTTCATTTCTAAAACTATACATGTACATAGTTTTTGAAACCTTATCTAATATGACTAAAAAGTTTTATAACTTTGATAAATTTAAAAATCAGACAAGCAGTTTTGAAAATGGTATGCTGCAAAATTCGGGGGAGTTTTTTACGTTAATTGTTATGTTAAAAATGTTTTACATCCGGGCTACTTTGTCATGGAAAACTCACTAGAACATTGGAACCCCCTTCTCCATCTCTGTCTAGAAAGATCATTGCACTCATTCTCTTTAGAAAAATTCATATACACTCCCAACTTCTACCACAATCTCCCACACTAAGCACTGACAATCTAATATATTATATCAATAAACAATTGCTAATCCCCACCAGTTCTATGTTAGCTATATTCACATTAAGACGTTTATCTTACTGCCCTGTGGTTATGATTACAAGGCCTTACTATAAACACGCTGGTGGAGAAAATTCTACTTGTATATAAACATTAAAAGAAGGAATGCAATTAACAAATCTCCCCTATATCGTTTACGACAAGTGTAGGGGGAAGGGTATATGTGTGTGTCAAAATGCCGTACTCGTGTATATTTACTACCAAGTCAAGATAATTTTACCTGAAGGCTCTGCTTGAGTGAACACTTGAAAAGATATGTTATTTAAAAATCTGTGACCTCTACCTAGGATCGGGGTTAGTTTACACTTTTTCGGAGGCTACAGAAGCCTGGTGGCAGTGTGTTTACAAGCTCTAGGTGACAAGATAAGTAGAGATTCTGATGTAAACAACGCCCTTACTGATACAACACTCTCCTCCTGGCTAATACTGGGACGAAACACAGTGGTAGTAACCGGTTCTTTTAATTCATAGGACAGTATTTAAATTTTATTGCTTGCTCTTTTTGCGAGTTCATTCATTCTCAATACTCTTTTTAAAAATAATTTTGCCATAAGATCAGCATTCTGATGGACAAACACAATTAGTTTTGATATACTGTGATTATGCTTACAATGACAAATGATACAGCATGACTAATCTTGTTCATCTCAAAGTGAAAATAGACAAATCATATGTGACATACATTCCGTTTGAAGAGGAGAACTAATTCTGACTGTATGTAGCATCATGATGTGACTTATATGTGTCCCAGTAGATCTAACATCAAGACTCAATAAATGTGTAGGTCTTTGCCTCAGCTCCTGTAGCAAGCTTTCTATTTTAAAGCTACAGACAAGGTGTCTGATTATAGAAAAAGTTATAAACTGGTTCTCTAGCTGGCATCAACTGCATGCACAATATCTCAGGATCCTGTAGAATGCTTTATACAGACAAATACCATGTATATAAGCTTATCATTTGTTTTTTCTAATTCCAGAGAGATGGCCAACTGGAGGACAATGGCTGCTGATGACGGTTGTGTTCTTTATTGAGGCAGTGGAACCTTGCCTGTGACTGGTTTTTTTTTCACGCGTCCATCAAACCGACGCGACGTCGCCTTACATCGACTCTGAAAACTCCGACATCCCCTGTGCTGGTTCCTGAGCCACCTCTGTAGTTGTCCTGGGCACGCTCACTCCTCGGTTTGGCTTGACTAGATTGTCCATGTACACCTTCTGGCTACGAAGTGGTTCACATGACGTTGGCCCTGTCTCTACCTGCCGATACCGTTCTTCCATAAAGTGGCAACCATCTGGGGTGGCAAGGATCTTGCCTCTCACATCTGCCTTGCCCTGTGAGTGGCCATACACCAGAACAGAACCTCATTCCCACTGGAGTTCCGTTTTGTTAAGGCGGCCTGGCGGCTTGTGGAGCTCATTTTTCGTGGGGTGGCCAGTGTCTGATATTGTTGTGTGATTTCAGAGAGACACAAAAGGCGCTTAATATACGTTTATAGAACTGTGTTACATTTCCTTGCTCAGGGACAGTCTGTTCTAGGATGTTCTATAGGTATAAGATGTTACCATAGTGAAATGACGAGACAGAAGAGAGGACTCTTCTTACTTTCTTGAAGTTGACGATTTTGTTTTACATGCGCTCTGTAACATAGTCGGAGGTGATGGATCAATGTGGAATTACATGTCATGTTGATTACGCACTGTCAAACAATGCCCTTTTTACAGCATTTGTGCGAATCAACATGACAGTAGCTTCCAATTGTTCTGTGTATTAATTTCAGAAGAATTGTTTAACAGATTTGTATTTTTCATGAACTTGCACCAAAATTGATCAGGACTGTCTCTTACATTTAAAATAAAAGTACTCGAGTACCATACACGGTAATATCTAAGGTAGGTAGGGAATCCGGGTTTACTTTTACCTACTCAACATGTCATAACTGGACAAAGTGAAAGTAGTCAGAAGAAAACTTATTTCACAAAGGGAAAAAATCCCGAACTTTGAGCTTTCAGGATCAACACTGATAACTGGTTTTTATATAAGTTATAAACACACAACTGTCAGCTGTGCTAAGTTTTGAAAATGTAAATGTAACCTTAAAATTAAACAGTGAAATCTTCAGGGCAATGTTAATCTACTATTACCAAGTACGTTAAGCACTCTGTGTAAGTGTTGCACGGGTCTGTAATTTCCCGAATTAAGGCAGACTAGTCACCAAATTGATAATCAGTTTCATGTACAGGTGACCCACATTTTCAAGAAAGATCACGCATGTTCCATCTGGCTCTATTTTACCTTTGTACGAACCATATTCAGTTCAGTTAGTTAGGTGTTATTAGCGAGTGAGCTTTGCGACGCAACGATTAGACATATAAGATTCACGTGATTTACTCTCTATCAGCTGAAAACAAATTTTGATTGCCGTGCGGGACTTTTGACCACAATTGCATCCGCAAAAATGTCTTAAGTTGCACTTGTAGAATACATCATTAACACTCCCGTACTAAAAGTAGAAATAAGGTGTTTTGGAAAGTAACCAAAAATGGTTTTTAATTCCAAAGCAAGCCTTGTCTCACACCTTAGTTATGTTTGGCTGTTGCTGATAAATTGCTTATTTTGAAAAGAAAAGAAAAACATGGCAGCTAATATGAACGTTACAATGCAAAACTGTGTCAGTGTCAACAATACAACGTCACAAGTGCACGTGTTCAGTCGGACCTCAACGAGCTTCACAATAACACACTGTTCACGTCAATCTGTGTCATTTTTCCCTCAGCGTTAAATGAACGAGGCTGAATTGTTATTTGCAGAGATATTTTAGGGTCTGCCGCTCGCAACCAAAGGTAGCAAGTCATACATATATGATTTGATGGGTGTTGTGTTTATTACATTTAGTCAGTGAATAACGATGTTTGGGTTTTGGCCCCTCAGGCAACACATCTCAGGGTTGGTCCAGTCGTCACAACTTGCGGTAATAAGAGAACTATCCAATTTCCAAGTCTAGATATGACCAACAGCCAACTTATATCTTCTGAAAGTTTTCAGTCTTAGATTACTCAGGATTAGATATGATTTTTGCTGTATGTTCAATACAAGCTACTGAATAAAGGGCTTGTAATTTCGCGGGGCTAGATTGTTCGCGGATTTCTATCTTTCGTATTTCGCGATTGGTTTAATTTTCGTGGTATGAAATAAAACTGAGTTAGAATCGTCACGCCCAAAATACATTAAATAGCACTTCGCAGTGGTTTTATTTTATCGCGATCGTTCAAGTATAACGCGCGAAATATCAGGGTTAGCGAAACTTAAACACGCAAATTAGTTTCCCCCTTTTCGAGTTGACTTCATAGTCATGACCAAATGAAAATTTCTTTTCTCTGCAAACTTCTGATCCTTAACTAGGGATTACAACTCATCTCTCGCTCTCTCACATATTTCATTACAAGAGTGTTTAAATATTATCAACTTTTAAGCATTAGTTTAGATAAGGATTGTAGAAATCATGAGGCCGAGTGGTATTACAACCAAAAGCCTCCAAACAAAAAGCCCTTCCATAAACTGTTCACTGAAGCTGAAAAAGCCAAAGGGAAAACTATGTTACATGTAGTTTCTGTAAGGTTTTACTCGAAAGAAACAAGGTACGTATATGTAAATGACCGGGCATATGTGGAAATCGCGTTCACATCTAGAATGTCATGTGTAGAAAGACTTCCATACACCTTGTTTGCTAAAAAAATATAAAATGACGAATTAAACGATAAATTAATCCCGCATTAGACAGTCTGGAACTTTGATATCTCTACACTGATAATCTCGAAATATCATGTTATGTCGAACTGATTTGAGGTCCAACCACTTATTAGTCCACCTTACCGACGATAAGTCGAAAGGGGATTTGGTAGGATTTTGCCTCTGTCCGTTCCGTCCGTCTTGTCCTGTCCGTCTACAGTCGCGGGTTGAATCATGTTTTCCGCACTATTTTTTCTCATACTGCTTGCAGCTATATCATTTGCATTAATTTGGTTACCATTGCTTTGCCATCCCAAGTTACAATCAAGTTTTTCGAGTTGGTTTCGATCGATCCATATTTCACTGAGTATATGGGCCCGATGGACTTATCGAAAATTTCATACAACAAATTATCAGTTTTTCCGCACTTTTTTTCATTCACTGCTTGCAGAATATACATTTGATGATTTGCGTACATTGCTTTGCCATACCAGTTACATATCAAGTTTCGAGTTTGGTTTCAATACGATCCATATTTCATCTGAATATTGGCCCTTGGACTTTTAAAAATTTCATAACATTCATCAGTTATCCGCACTTGTTTTATCTCACTTAGCTTGCAGATATTCATTTGATGGATTTAGATACATTGCTTTGCTTATACAGTTTTACAGATCAAGTTTGTAGTTTGGTTTTTTGATACGATCCATGATTTCACTGAGTTTATGGCCCTTGGACTTAGAAATTTCATAAATTATCAGTTCTTCCGCACTTTTGTTTACTTCAACTGCTTGCAGATATCATTTGATATTTGAGTACCATTGCTTCTGCGCAGGGACAAGTTACAGATTTCAAGTATCGAGTTTAGTTTTGATTGATGTCGATTTTTCACTGAGTTATGGTTCCCCAGTTTTTCCTTATCCTGGCTCATTTACCATAAAATATATATAGCCTACATAATGCAAATTAGAATATGTGCAGTCCATGTTTGTAATAGGGTAGGGGACTATGTCATTTGTCTATTGCAATGACTCTCATTGAGATGCTGTGTTTCGTAGTACTTTACCCTCGATATTCTCGAATCACGGGAATCTTCAAACTTTTTTCTTGGGTCTTTATCGGTAGTTACAAATGATAACAAATGTTTCAACTGTATTTAGAAATCTTCAGCAATTCTCTTTTGCATATGAAGAAATAGTGAAGGAAAATCAACCAGAATATCAATGTGACTCTCTTTATAACTGTCCATGGTGGTACAATTCACTGGTCTCTTTCAGTGAACCTTGACATTTACAAAAATAAAAACCTCATTGCCCTTTGTCCCAATAAACAAACAGACAATCTATTGATTCTGCATCAGGCAAATAGGTCTGTAAAATCAACCCATGATATAAAGCAGAAATTTTTGACTGACACGAGGTCCTAACCTATGCTGCTTGGGTCGATGATGGCTAGTCCCCTTGGTCCAACATTCTCCAGTAATTTTCATCACCATCTCCCTGTAGCTCACATTGTGAAAAGAAGGGATGAGCGATGAACTCGGTTTCCACATAAGCTATCAACAAAGAACAAAAAGAAATCCACAGTTACAATGGTGAAATCAATTCAACAACCAAAGTCTTTTCGAATAACTAAATAGACACTAACGTATTGATGAAAAAAAAGATTTTCTTTCTTCCTGTCAAATCAAAACACGTTTGAAATAAGTATTTCTAGCAGTTCTTTTCTTGATTTCAGCTGACTAGTTTCCTTAACCCTTTCCCAGGTGAACCGACCAGGTTTCTTTGAACATGTATATTTACCATCTCTGATCAGTTACATGTACTATTAAACTTTCCTTGATTAACCTTCACATGTTTTCGTAAGTTTTTCTATAAACAATATTCATGACCTGATAATAGCAGATCACATGAACTATTCACCATGAAGAGGTTCCTCAAATAGCTGATATGACATATAGTATACTACTCTTTATTTCATTGTGAAGAGGTGAGTTTTGATATAAGTAGCTAAACTGCTCATGTAAAAGAGAAGAGTGCCCTATTAAATAGTAACCATGACGCTGTTTCTGATCATGTGAAAGTAGTTGAAAAAATGTTCTCTAAAACATAACATGACACACACTTGCTGTTACATGTGAAGAGTTAGATGAGAATTTCTATAAATGATTAACATAGACACACTACTCTTGATCACAGTTGAAAAGGTCCTCATACACTGTAATGATGACATACACTTCTTAATCATGAGTAACATGACCCAGTATTAGTCTCTGATTGATCATATGACAAAGATTTGCAAATAATAACATAATGGTTTTGAATTTTCCTGATCACTTATCGACCCACTGTTCAATTAAATAGTAGCATGAACCTAACTTTGTACTGGCTATGTGTTTTGAACATTTCTTTCCCGTGTTTTTTCCCTGTACTTTTATCCTTCTGGTCCTGGTCATAAGTCAGTCCTTTGGGAAGGTCTAAAAATCAACAAAAGAAAGTAACAAGAAAGAGAAGAAAAAATCCGTATCAGATCAACACATCTATGAACGTTCTCGGCATCTCAATAGAAATGATAATGGTTCATTTAACTGACCGTCGTCAATACTAGCAGGCATCAGAGTTAGCTCACCAGAAACCCCCAATGTTGAAAATGTTTCTCAGCAATATATATTTGATTATATTTAATAAACTTACCCCCAGCCTTTTTCAACAATGAGCTAAAACATCCATAAATATCCACAATTATAGACCTACCCTCCTCCTAGCTAGAGAACAAAGGCCTATAAGACACTCGAGAAATATATATGTTATTGTAAGCATTTTGGCGAGTTGATCGTAGCCCGTCCTCCAATGGTTATGTCTGCCGTCAATGAAGAGTTCTGATTAAGTATTGCCAATTAACTTGGTGTGGGCCCGAACAATTACCTCGGACAGTGTGCCGTCAACCTCGTCCAGCAATCTCAATTTGCATATGCATATCGATGTGGACCCGGCCCGCAAGTGTGAGTCTGGAATTTCGAGATATCAACCGTGGTGGGTAAACACCGCAACAAGAATGGCACAAAACTACGTCACCCAAATTCCAAACTTCATCATAATTCAGTTTTCGCTCCAAAATACAAAAAAGCTTTTTCCCCATAGACCACAAATATAACAAAACAATAAATAAAAAATATAAACTAGATTTAATCAAAAATTAAAAACTCAAATTCCCTCAATCAAAATCATTATTCCCAATAATTATGTGACAATATCAATCTCAATTGTCCAAATAAAGAATCAATATGATATAACATTCAATTTTATAAGAACCCCACCAAATACTCATATCAAAAACAATACGATACTATCTGCTAAAAACATCTCAAGCGTTTCTATAGTTAGCCAATTAGTAAAGTCTTTATTTCAATAGAACATAAGATGTGCTGTATTGCAAAATGCTACCCCATTTTTCTATTTCTTCCGAGCTCCTGTGGATTGAGGTCGGATGACGCAAAAATGTGGTCAACACTGTTGCTCTCCTCCCTTAAAAGTAGAGACTCACAATAACCATGGAAACCATTTCGTGAAATCACCAACAAGTGAAAATATGCGGTTCCTCACTTTGAATGCCGGTCATCTTTCCACTGTAACATTGTCTCCGCACATCCTTAAGTGTGGTATCTTGTTGGCCAACTTTAAAAGCAAAATATGCCCCGTTGATTTAACCTAGAAACTTAATTCCTATGCAGGGACCCGTGCTAACTATGCCCTTGTTTCCCTCTGAACTCCCTTGAAAAGTACTCCCCAACTCAAATGGCACCGCTAACCAGGATCGCCTGGTCCGTAGTGTAATCAACCTGAATATAACTTATGAATAATCACATTCTTGACTATCAAACCTTAGACATCTTAAGCTTACTCCTGTGTGTTTAAATTATTCAGTGAATAAATCAGTGTGCGCCAGGCTTTTGTACAAATGTCCAACACCTCCGACACTTATAGAAATGAATGCAGTTAACCAAGTGTTCTGGGACTTTCGAAAAATACGTGGGGGTGTTTGTAAACAATCCATGTATATACGCCCCACCTCTGAAGCTATGAACCTAATGACCCTCCCGATAATGGAGATACGAATCGCTGCGCATCCTCCTGCCAGAAACCTGCACTAACTCACATGTAACATAGCAGAAGGGTAAGACTAACACTATAAAAACCTGACAGCCCAGAAAAAGTTAGTTATTTCAAGTCGGTGACGGTGAAAGCCTAATTATAGGTGAATACAGGTTTGGTGCCAGCCGTATATTATTGCAACCACAATGAAATTCAATCTGGACTCATACTTGCACCCTCATCTTATAGGTATCTTGAAAAGACACATGCCCCGATAACTTGCCATACCATGGACAAGTTTAGCTGTTTGCATACACGGATTTGATCCCGTGGGGGTCACGGGTCAGATATAGCACCCCATTCATCCCCGTCGTGTCGTAAGCGACGACCAAATGTGGGCAGTCATTACGAATGATACCGAAAAAACCGCGAGTCCCGTGTGCACAGCACAGGAGCTGCACAATAAAGATCCCTTCCCCGCTCAAAGGACCCGAGCGCGCCGAGCCTAGGCCCAAATTGTACAGACCATCCCGGCAACCCTGACTCCCGACATGAGCAAAACACTCCCGAGTGGACGGAAAACAGCAAAAACACGAATCAACCAATACAACGGCATATAATATTTTAACTCTGGATTTGCTCCGTTTACCCTAAACAAGAAAATGCCACGGCGGGTTAACCCGGTCAACAAGGATACTCACATCTCGTGGGCGCCTCCGACCCCCAAGTTTGCACCTTAGGCAACCTAGGACCAATGTTTGCCCAACTTATGCCTCCCGTCCTCTATTCGGGACTTACTAGATCGATCACTTTCGTTACATGCCCCTTAAACTAAAATGTAGAACAGTCTGCGTTACTGTAAAACCCTTGTCCTGAGATCTGGCTGCCCTTGCTGTGCTGTTTTAATGGAGGCCCGACAACCCAGATGTATTTAATTTTTGACCTGTGAAAAGAGAACTTATATGATTGGGTATGTTGATGCTAATTATAAATAAAATACGCAAAGCTGATGTGAATGTAATATTAGAATGAATAACAATCTTGGGGTGATATATAGCCGATTCGACGACCGATCCCATTGCCTGGCGCTTGAATAATTTATTAAGCAATGCCTTCTGTGCTAAGGGTTAGTAGCTGCCCCAGATGAGAAGTGGGATTTGGAATGCCTAAAGCTCTATCCCACCTAGAACATTAACAACCGGTTGAGGCAGTACTGAAGTAAGCTGGCAACTATGTAATGGACAGGCGTGGTGGAAGTGACAAAATAATTGCCCTCTTAATTGATCAAACCCCCAGGGTAATTTGTAACTGGCCTGTATGCCTAGTGGAGGTATACCCGACATGCCACGGAACGACAGTATAGCCGCATTTCCTAATTTGAAACTGTCTCTTCCGATGGAAAATACTAATAGCAGAAATGTATGCGTGTAATTCTGGTATTTATTTATCGTATTCCTTGCTATGAATAAATATGTAAGGAAATTATATTTAAATAGTACCAGTGCTCCGATTATAGTATAAGAGGAAAGGCTTGAAAAGCCACTTGTATTTGCCCTATTTCGCGTGTATTGCTTAACGAGGAAGTGTAAATAGTCTATTACACATGAAAAAAAGCGCTGCCTGATGAAGCGCTATGAGTAGCTCTGTAGGGTTTGTTGTGACTGTATCGCTGCTAGGGTCTAGCGGTGTCTGAAGGATACCACGGGTCTGTAAGCATATAGAAAGAGGTTATTGTGTTTTCCCTAATGAATAATGTTGTGCTATTTGAACTGAATGTCAACAGACCACATAAAATACCCACCGATAGATTAAAACTGTTAAAAATGTGTACCAAGGCCAGGATTGCACACATGATTGAAAATATGATGCCTTAGCTATAAAAGCGCTCCTACAACCCCATAGAGATATACTAACACAATGGGTCACACAAGTTCTAATAATAGATGACCTATAATAAAGAGCTGTTTAAGATGAAATTGGAAGACACAATTTTGTGGCCACTGAACAGTATCAGGTCCCATTGAACCATGAAAAATAACACTCGCAACCTAGTAAGCTATAATCCAACCAAGCACCTTTACATGAATCCACCACGTAACAGGAAAAATACACAACATAATAGCCCCTCTTAAAAATCTTTGAGCTAGGTATGATATTGACTTGTGGCTTAACGCATTGTAAGTGAATGATTTCTGATTTATAGTCTGTGTGATGGGCTTAGGACAAACCGTGATTTGATAAAATCAACGAATGAACGGCCTTGCTGCCCATGGAAAAATGGTTTGTAAAAAACATTTTGCTTCGCCTCCAGCCAGCGTCTCGGAAGATCAATCAAAGTATTCCTAAGACCTTTGACCTGAAATTTCCAAGGTATTATAATGCAAATTGATAGTGTCAATCTCATGAAATGATGGATTATGTCATGGAATACATAGCCTGTGTAGAGAACCTTAAAATGACAGATTGTCATGGTTGAAATGATGATCACATTCACCACCCACAATTACATTTAGTCGTGAAATTGTATGCATTAATAGTGGATCACAATGCTAGACTATCCAAACCATGGCTTGCGAAATTTAAAAATTCGTCTCAACCAAGTAATCTTGAAAGAAAGATGTCACCATTCCAAAGCAATTTGCCCTTGATCATGTGACTACCACCCTGGAAAAGTATCAACATTTCAAAAAAATTGAATGCATTAGAAGTTAGCACAAATCGCAATTAATGTACAAAGTGTCAATTTCATATAAACCCATTTTTTTAAATATCATGAATCCCCAAGTTATTCACCTGCCGTAATGAATTACCCATTGTGGTGGCAGAAAGTTAATTCAGGATATCGCAAGGAGAAGATAACACAAGCCAACGATTGCAACACCGTGAGGTTATCATGTCAATACTTTATGGAAAACTTAACTTCTTTAGCCAAAAGGTGTATATTAAAATGCAAGTTTTATGAGGATGCGTAGTCAGTGGTCATCCTGATTAAACCTTAGACAGCTATCTAGAGCGCAATGAATGATGAATTGATCATTGTACCTACGGTTATGCAATCCCCCCTGCCCAAAAGGTTTGTGTGTTGTTTGGTCCCGCTCCTTGCTTGACCCCAGCTGTCCGACGTAGTTTGAGACGGTCGTAGATCGATAGTGGTAGATGAAATACTACAGCGAATCTATGTTAGCTAAGACCCAGTTGTAGTTAATATGATTCACAATAGCCCTATAATGTGAAATAACTACAAGCAAGCTTAAGCATAGCCTACTAATGTAGACTCTGCTGACTTCTGCCCCCCCCCCCTCGCCTGGTTATAGTGATAAGGATTTGTCTATGAATGAGCATGCAACCTATATGCATCTGTAAATAGCTATATATGGAATGCATTCCGTCCAGGTCTAAATGCAAGTGGTAGTTGTTCTAAGTCTGATTAAAATACAGAATAAACATGCACATGTAAGAACTATAATAATTCTTCTATTACTCAATAATAATGATTTTGTATCCCTGACCTAACCTGAACAGTGGTTTGGTATCTCTGACTTATGAATTACTCAGTAGTGATTTGATGTGTAACATGAATTTGTTACCTCTGATCCTATGATGAGGGAGGTGCCCAAACTGAAGGCGTTTTCTTTCCCCTCCTCTTTGACATCGATGTGTTGCATAATGCCGTCTGCTACCTTCCAGGTCACAGTTAGATGATCTGACCCCTGTAAATAAATCAAAAGGTCAATAGTGTTGATCGACCCCTGTAAGACTTAAATCAAAAGTCAAGGTGATCTGACCCCTGTAAATAAATCAAAAGGTCAATAGGGTAAATTTTTCCGCCCAATGTAAATAAATCAAAAGGTCAACATATATTTCATTTGGAAATATCTAGATATTGTCCAATACCAAAAGTTTTTCAAATCACCCGATTGTGTTGTGTATGTAACAGAAGAGCTACATAAACAAATCACTAACAATTGTATAAATGTTAAAGGGAGACAAGGATATCTTCATTTTGTTGGGAGTGGGGGGATGGCTGACCCTGACCTTGTGCTGTCACTCAGTACAGCTACACTCATCCCAACACCTTACAATCCTATACACTTGTGCACTGTGTACATATTTACACACTGTCCATGAGATTATACTTTAACTACAAATTCTGTAGGCAAATCATGGTATACAGCACCATATAATGAAAATTAAATCTGCTTTAGTGAAAAACAACAACCAGATTTAACACATTGAAAAAACAATTCCACCCATCCTTTATAAACTAACAAGTGTTCTGAACACATAAGGACCATGTGCATTGATGTGTATTCAGGGGTGTATTTAGGTGTATGCTCATACTCCCAAGTGTTCACATTGATACAACTGACATGGGAATGGGAGGAAACAAGGTACAAGGGTTTTCATTTCTAAAACTATACATGTACATAGTTTTGAAACCTTATCTAATATGACTAAAAAGTTTTATAACTTTGATAAAATTTAAAATCAGACAAGCAGTTTGAAAATGGTATGCTGCAAAATTCGGGGGAGTTTTTTGACGTAATGTTATGTTAAAAATGTTGTTACATCCGGGCTACTTTGTCATGAAAACTCACTAGAACAATGGAACCCCCTTCTCCATCTCTGTCTTAGAAATGATCTTGCACTCATTCTCTTTAGAACAAATTCATATACACTCCCAACTTCTACCACAATCTCCCACACTAAGCACTGACAATCTAATATATTATATCAATAAACAATTGCTAATCCCCACCAGTTCTATGTAGCTATATTCACATTAAGACGTTTATCTTACTGCCCTGTGGTTATGATTACAAGGCCTTACTATAAACACAGCTGGTGGAGAAAAATTCTACTGAATATAAACATTAAAAGAAGGAATGCAATTAACAAATCTCCCCTATATCGTTTACGACAAGTGTAGGGGGGAAGGGTATATGTGTGTGTCAAAATGCCGTACTCGTGTATATTTACTACCAAGTCAAGATAATTTTACCTGAAGGCTCTGCTTGAGTGAACACTTGAAAAGATATGTATTTTAAAAATCTGTGACCTCTACCTAGGATCGGGGTTAGTTTACACTTTTTCGGAGGCTACAGAAGCCTGGTGGCAGTGTGTTTACAAGCTCTAGGTGACAAGATAAGTAGAGATTCTGATGTAAACAACGCCCTACTGATACAACACTCTCCTCCTGGCTAATACTGGGACGAAACACATGGTGAGTAACCGGTTCTTTTAATTCATAGGACAGTATTTAAATTTTAATGTTGCTCTTTTTGCAGTTCATTCATTCTCAATACTTTTTTTAAAAATAAATTTTGCCATAGATCACATTCTATGTGACAAACACATTAGTTTTGATATACTGTGATATGCTTACAATGACAAATGTACAGCATGACTAATCTTGTTCATCTCAAAGTGAAAATAGACAAATCATTGTGACATACATTCCGTTTGAAGAGAGAACTAATATTCTGACTGTATTAGCATCATGATGTGACTTATTATGTGTCCCAGTAGATCTAACATCAAGACATCATATAAATGTGTAGGTCTTGCCTCAGCTCCTGTAGCCAAGTTTTCTATTTAAAGCTACAGACAAGGTGTCTGATTATAGAAAAAGTATAAACTGGTTCTCTAGCTGGCATCAACTAGCATGCACAATATCTCAGGATCCTGTAGAATAGCTTTATACAGACAAATACCATGTATATAAGCTTATCATTTGTTTTTTCTAATTCCAGAGAGATGGCCAACTGGAGACAATGGCTGCTGATGACGGTTGTGTTCTTTATTGAGGCAGTGGACCTTGCCTGTGACTGGTTTTTTTTCACGCGTCTCCATCAAACCGACGACGCCTACATCACCGAAAACCTCCACATCCCCTGGCTGGTCCTCGCCCTCTGTGTCCTGGGCACGCTCACCCTCGTCTTCGAGTCCATCAACCTCGGCTACGAAGTGTTCACTGACCGTGGCCCTTGTCTCTATGCCGATACCGTCTCCATGGCAACCACATGGGTGGAGGACTTGCCCCACATCTGCCTTGCCCTGGTGGTGGCCATACACCAGAAGAACCTCATTCACTGGATCCAGTTTGTTAAGGCGGCCTGGGCCTTGGTGGAGCTCATTTTTCGTGGGGTCGGCCAGTGTCTGTATTGTTGTGTGATTTCAGAGAGACACAATAAGGCGCTTAATTACGTTATAGCTGTGTTACATTTCCTTGCTCAGACAGCTGTTCTAGGATGTTCTATAGGTATATTTGTACACATAGTGAAATGACAGACAGAAGAGAGGACTCTTCTTACTTTCTGAAGTGACGATTCTGTTTTACATGCTGCCTCTGTAACATGTCTGGGTGATGATCAATGTGAATTACATGTCAGTGATTACGCATGTCAAACAATGCCCTTTTACAGCATTTTGTGCATCAACATGACAGTAACTTCCAATTTGTTTGTTCATTTAATTCAGAAGAATTTATAACAGATTTTGTATTTTTTCATGACTGCAACCAAATATGATCAGGACTGTCTCTTACATTTAAAATAGAGAGTACTCGAGTACCATACCGGTAATATCTAAAGTAGTAGGGAATCTGGGTTACTTTACCTACTCAACATGTCATAAACTGAAAGTGAAAGTAGTCAGAAACTTTCACAAGGAAAATCGCCACTTTGAGCTTCAGGACAACACTGATAACTGTTTTAATATAACACACACTGTACAGCTGTGCTAAAGTTTGAAAATGTTAAATGTAAACCTTAAAATTAGAACAGTGAATCTCAGGGCAATGTTAATCTACTATTCACAAGTACGGTAAGCACTCTGTAATGTTGCACGTCTCTGTAATTTCCCAATTCAGCAGACTAATCACCAAACTTGAGTATCAGTTTCATGTACAGTGATGACCACATTTCCAAGAAATACACCATGTCCATCTGCTCTATTTTACCCTTTGTACGAAACCATTTCAGTTCAGTAGTTAGGTGTTATAGCGAGTGAAGCTTTGCGACGCAACGATTAGACATATAAGTCACGTGATTTGCTCTCTATCAGCTAAAAAATTGATGCCGTGCGACTATGTGACCCACAATGCATCCGCAAAAATGTCTTATTCACTGTAGAATACATCATTAACAACTCCGTAACTAAAATAAATAAGGTGTTTGGAAAGTACCAAAAATGTTTTTAAATTCCAAGCAAGCTTTCTCACACCTTAGTATGTTTTGCTATTGCTGATAAATTGCTTATTTTGAAAGAAAAGAAAACATGGCAGCTAATATGACGTTACAATGCAACTGTTCATGTCAACAATACAACGTCACAATGCAACTGTTCACGTCGACAATACGACTTCACAATACAACTGTTCACGTCAACTGTGTCATTTTTCCCGCGTTAAATGAAGAGGCTAATTTTATTTGCAAGATATTTTAGGGTCTGCGCTCGCACCAACGGTAGCACAGTCAACATATTATTTGATGGGTGTTGTGTTATACATTTAGTCATTGTGAATAACGATGTTTGGGTTTTGGCACCCTCAGGCAACACATCTCAGGGTTTGTCCAGTCTCACAGACTTGGGTAATAAGAACTACTCCAAGTTTCCAAGTCTAGATATGACAACAGCAACTTATAATCCTGAAATTTTACAGTCTTAGATTTCTCAGAAATTCAGTACTAATTATTTTTATGCTGAATTTCAATACAAAGCTACTGTTAATAAAGGGCTTTAATTTCGCGGGGCTAAAATTTCGCGATTTCTATCTTTCGGTATTTCGCGATGGTTTAATTTTCGTGGTATGAAATAAAACTGAGTTAGAATCGTACCCCAAAATACATTAAATAGCACTTCGCAGTGGTTTTATTTTCGCGATCGTTCAATATAAGCGCGAAATATCTAGAGGATTAGCGAAACTTAAACACGCAAATTAGTTTCCCCCTTTTCGAGTTGACTTCATAGTCATGACAAAATGAAATTTCTTCTTGCAAACTGATCCTTAACTAGGATTACAACATATTTAGTGACTTCTCACATTCTTCATAAAGATTGTTAAAATATATCAACTTTTAACATTAGTTTAGTAGGATTTAGAAATCATAGGCCAGTGGTATCAACCAAAACCTCCAACAAAAGCCTTCCATACTTTCTGAAGCTGAAAAGCCAAGAAAACTAGTTAATGTAGATTTCTTATTTTACTCGAGTACTTATATGTAAACTGACCGGCATATGTGAAATCGCTTCAACATGAATTCATGTGTAGATCAAGACTTCCTACACTGTGCTAAAAAAATAAAATACGAATTAAACGATAATTAATTCCCAGCATATACAGTTGAACTTTGATATCTCTAACA
>CAJDSM010000492.1:5461-16465 GCA_903981925.1 Ostrea lurida
TATATTCATTAATATATTATATATAATAGGAGGGATTCTGACACTTTGTCTGAATGGATCCCAAAAGTATTCGGAAAAATTTTATTTATTTTAAAATCCCGAATTAACCATTAGGGAGGCAGGAAAATGCCGTACACTATTTAAGAAGCCAAAGTGGGAAATGAGTGTTACATAGCTACAATGAAACTTTGTACTGTTTCCAGGCTGATAAATAAAGCAAGTAACACAATTGTCTTTGTTTGGTAAAAGTCAACTTATTATACTTGTCTTTGTTAACATGAAACTTAGGTTTACTTCAACATCTTGGGGATCCTACGTTATACTCCTAGCCAATCTGACTAAAGAATTGAAATTCTTTCAAAATTCACCTTCTGTTTAATACTTTTCAATATTCCGAAGATTCAGAAAATCCATTTGGAAATTACCTACCTTTACTGCGATTTCCCAAAATTGGCATTAAGAAATCCTTACAAACAAAGATTACATCCGCGTTTCCAGTAAGTGCCTCTCTACCAAGCCTCTATCCTTACTTACTAACAAAAAACTTACTAACAGCTGGTTTTTTTAAAGAGTCACGTCAGGAGAGAAGATTAACTGTTCCAACTACATATTCCAGAAGTGGTCGTCATCAGATGTGGATTCTCAAAAAACTCTAAAAGAGCTTTGTAGAAACTTCTCAAGTCACAGGGGATTTTCTTAAAAAAATTGACTGCATCAAAACATTGATTTCTTCCACATTTATACAACAATTCCTCGACGATAAATTTAAAATCTAGGCCCTTTTTCAGGGATAATTGATAATTGCTTTTTGAACAAAAAAACGGCACCCGAAATACAGTTCTGGTCATTGGGAAACAAGATACATATATTTTTGTCCAGAAGCCACTCTGATTGCCCACCCACAAGTACTCTGAAGAATATTAAGGAAGCAATGCTTGGAGGTTGTTTTTTATTAGGATAATATTTTATGTAGTCTTTTTAAAAAGGACCATTGGTCCTTCCAACCAACTGTTGGGTATTCCTATGGGTACTATTGTCCCCTTATTTGGCAGAACTTAATTTTATATACAATTCAATATGAAGCCAGAATTGGCAGAAAACGTACGGATAAAAGAAAAAAAAACAAAAAATGACAGTTGTCCATTCATACCTTACACTTAAGGTTATAATAGAGCACTTGTTTATCAATTACAATCCTAATTTCACAATTTAATGTCCAATTTCGATATATCCGTGCAACTCAACTAAAATAAAGGACACACAGAAATCTGACCATATCGCTTTCATATTTGATATTTTACCTAATATGGACTCTAATGGCCCCCGACTGACAACTACGTTATATGAATAAAAACGTGATGTTGACCTTTGACTTGCAATTTGTCAACTTTCCTTTTTGATGTAGTAAAATGTACCACTTACCACCTGCTTTATGTGTGGTTATGTCTCTCAGTTGATTCGATACCGCAAGGGCATGCCATGCGTCAATGATTATTATTTTAAGCTAGAGGGCGGCCAACTACTAACCAAAAGTTGTGTTGCAGGTTAAACGGGAAATTCTTCGCTTTAAAGTTCATCATTTTCGCACAAAAAAATTTTTCTACGGTCTCGGCTATTAATGACCTTTGTTTGCGGAATTACAAAGTATCCTAAATCATAATTGTTGACTGAATTGTTTCATAACAATTGTTTTAACTGTCATTTTCATAGCTAAGATTTGCGACGGTAATCCCGTTTACTTTGTTCGACTGCGGGCTCACCGGCGGGCTCTGTGACCGTCATCAGCAGAGGATGCTTACTCCCTCCTGGCACCTTGATCCTGCCTTCGCTTTCGTCGGGAAGGTCCGTGTTTGCCCCTACACATCGATTTTGTATGGTGTTTTTTTGGACTATTGATTACGTTTTCATACTTTGTTTACTTCGCCATTTTATTATTCATTTTTCATATTTTATCCTAAAAAAATGTTAGTTTTAGTAGAATAATTTTTGATAAATATAAAAATATAAAATTCCCTGCTGAATCTAGCCCGTTATCTGCATTTAGAAGGTTAACAGTGCTAACTCTTAACTGAGCTAGGTCTTGCGACGTATTAAAATTTTTGAAAAAGATATGTATATTTAACCCTGATGGAAGTTGTCTGCCATTTATGTGGGCAATGTGGATACGTGTATATCTACCGTTAAAACGATGTCTCAGTTTTTTGGGAAGAATGCGACTGAAACACACCTGTCAACAATCTACAGATAAACATTTTGCATTATTAAATTTTGATAATAGAGTATATTAATTACCGCACCTGCGGTGGGTTTTAATTGAACTATTTACATCATATGAGGCTGAAAGGGACGCCAATTTTTGTGCGGAGTTTTTTCAAAGCCATCCTCATTGTAATTTTTTGATGTTTTTTCCAAATAATTAAATCTTTTGTGAGAGTAATTTATTCATATCGGAAGATTTATGCATATTTTACAGATTAAACTGTTGGTATTAGTTCATTTTCTCTAGATCACTTAGAAGCTGTGTGATTTTTCATCCAACATAACATTTGCATTTTTAACAAATAAACTGAAATTTTAAGGAACGAAAAATTTTACATACAATGTATTTTCAATGGCGTTGTTACATTTAAGTAGCAGTCTGCAAAGATTCGGGGAGAAGTCTGGAAAAAAGTTGGCACAGCCTTAAATTCTTTTATTTTTTTTCGAAAAGTGTTTTTCTAATTTTGAAGAAAAATTATGTTTTTTCAATTTTGATTCGTTAAAATTTTTCATCTTGCCATACTTCCAAAAACATTTAACGGCTGTGAAATTGAAAATTCGGTGTAAAAAATAATTTCCCATTCTTTTCTCTGTAACCTGCACTTTCGGAAAAATAATAAAAAAAATAGTTTCCGGTACACATTCAAAAAAAGGTTGTTTAAAAAAATACCATGTGCAAAGTCCAATAGTTTTAGACATATTTAAAGTAATGCAACAAATCACTGTTTTGAAAAACCACATTCCCCCAAAGTAGCTACCAGATTTTTTGATTTTTCTAATTATGATTATTTGCCCGGATTGACGTTTTTATATTCTCCTTTGCGAGGGATCTTTAGTTGAAAAGATAGGAATTATATGCAGGAAAAAAAATGAACATGTCGGCAAGGAGGGTGCAAGAAAAAGCTGTTTGTAGCATTTCTTTATGGATAAAATGGCGAAGAACAAAGTTATCAAACGTTAATCATTTAAGTCCAAAAAACACATAACAAAATCGAGTGAGGCCAACGGACCTTCGACGAAAGCGACAAGGCGGATCAGGCTTGCCATGGAGGAGTAAGCATCCTGTGCTGACCGGTCACACCGGCTTTTTGAGCTGTAGTCGAAACAAAAAGAAAACGGGGTTTTACCCGCGTCAAATCTAGTATGGAAAAATGACAGTCTTCTAACAATAGGGTATGAAACAATCAGCTCTCAACATTATTGATTTATGATTAATTTGTAATCGCAAACAGGGTCATTTATAGCGACGCCGTTAGAATTGCCGCGACGAAATGAGATTGCTCTATAACCCTTTGCAACATCAACTTTTGGTAGTAGCTGACCTCGCTTTAAAAAATTAATCATACGCATGGTATGCTCTTGCGTATTGAATCAAAATCAAACTAAGGGACATATTACACCATACAGCAGCCAGATGAGTTGCCAGTGACCCTAACTTTGCAATCTTCAACATCCTTTCTATGGAATAATATATCACTATCACACTGCATGGGCTCACGGCGGGTGTGACCGGTCCAGCAGAGATCTTACTCTTCCATGGCACCTGATCCTACTTTCGCTTTCGTCGGAGGTCCGTGTTGCCCTACACTCGATTTTGTATATTGTTTTTTTTGGATTTTTATGGAATTACGTTTGACCACAATGTTTTTTAACTTTCGCCTTTTTGTAATGCATACAAAAATTGCAAAGCTTGAACATGCTGTTCAAACGTTATATGGTAGTGGGTTATTCGCAATTTCATTCAATACCACGAAAATGGCATGTGTTATGAGGAAATATTAACGCGAGAGCAACTTACCAGCAAAAAAACAGTTTGATAACTGCAGGGTATACCGAATATAGTTTAATCATTTAATTTCTAAATTCGCTAAAGTCGCTTTATTCAAAACAATGTGTTTGCGATTACAAAAATTATCACTAAGCATATGTTGATTATTTGTTTCATTATCTTTTAGTTAGACTGTTGTCTTTCTTTCACTACGGAATAACCTTTACTTTTCTCAACTAAGTTGCAAACTTGCGGAACTGCGTAAGTCAGAAGAGGATACTTACTCCTCCATGGCACCTGATCCTGCGTTCCAATTTTTTCGGAAGCTCCTTGTCTTTTGCCCCTGCACTCGACTATTGCATTGTACATAATAAAATGGCGAATGTAAAACAATATTGTGTTTAAACTATCAATAGTCCAAAGGTAACATTTTATTTACAAAATCGAGTTTAGTTAGGGCAACACGAACCCTTGACCAAAAAGCCGACGAAAATCAGGACATTTGTCCATTGGAGGAGTTAAACAGCTTATTATGATGACGAGTCACATCACGTCGTGACTCACCGCCAGTTTCTCCTTTCGAATATAAAGTAAGTAAGCGGAGGAATTTAACCCGTTCGATCAAATTATTAGTAGAGTAAATGGCATCCAAAAAGGTTATTGTAACAAACAGTCATATATGGCCTTAGTGATAATTAATCGCAAACAGGTCGACCGATTTTATAAGCCGACGTAGGAAATTTGCGAAGAAAAAGATTTATTTGGGGAGGACTATGATATACAGTACCACATTGTTTGCCTTAACCAATGATATGTACCGTAACAAAGTTACGTGATTTGGAAACTTCGTGAACCCTCACCTGCGTCCTTTATTAGCACACATTACAATGCAAATGTTTTAACGTTGCTATTTTTTAGAAATGCCCACCTATTCTATTTAGTTTCATTAACACATTTCCTGCCCTTATCGTTTGAATTTATTTAGCTGAATTCCGAAACCACCCTCTTAACTTAAATTGTATACAGATTTCAAGGTTCTACATACGTACTTTAATTAGAGTTTGGATCGTCGAATTGCAAGTACATGCATTACGATTTGAGAACAAGAGGCATGACAATTATTTTTCGTTTCTGATATTTTATAGTAGGAACAGTTAGCCATGTAAGCTATTCCAGATGTTAGGTGAAAAACACTTACAACGTGATTGTTATCTCTTGTCCAGATGGCTATATAACAACCAAGATACCAGAGATATAACATAGAAAACATATGCTTTGTCCAGTTAAATAAACCACAAGAATCTGAAAGTTTGTCTGTATGTTTTTGCTTGTAATTTTCACATATGAAAATAATACAATATGAGTATCTCATTTACCCCCCCTTCCAAAAAAAAATCCCACAAAGTTATATTTTTACAAAACTTACTTGTACAATTTTAATAATTATTCAGATTTCTTTTGTAAAACATTTAAATTCGTTGGTTTACCCGCATTGAAGCCATAACATTTCCACATTTTCACAATACATGTACTAATTGATGATGAAATTGATTTTTCATAGAAGAAAAATAGCACATGTGATATGCCACCAATTTTAAAAATAACTCAAATACATTTCCACCAGTGGTATAATATATAAATCATTACACCTGCGGGTACCAATTTTACTGCACCAAGCATTTGCGCATTTCGACAAATTATGTCCTTCAGTGGTGTCAAACCCAATTGTTGAAATCCGAAACATGGAAAGGTAAAAACTTTTATAAAAGTGCATCAATTGTAGTGTCAAAAGAGTGGGCAAAAAACTCTCAGGATCAGAGAGCTATGCCTGAGGGAGATAATCCTTAATTTTGATATGGAATTCTTAAATATTTCCACTGTAATTAAAAACATATCCGTATTTCTCACAGCTGGTAACATAATAGTACATAGCAAATGGCTCTGAAGAGACCCTCGGCGGGGACAACAGTTCCACCAGCATGAGTCTCGAAGTCTTTCTCGACCCAGGTCATTAATATAAATCATATACTCGGGGTATACCCAATTTTTATTGCATACGCACTAGCTATGCCCGCCATTTCGACAAAATTTATGATATACAGTCGCGCTTTCTACAGCGCAGTATCCTCGATTTACTGCCAAATTCGAACGAAAATTGTTTGTCTGTGATGTTATAACGGGTACATACGAACCCTCGGCACTGGTAATTATAAATTATCAGAAAATAACAACGGAATGTTGCATGTTAGCACTATAATAAAATCTATTAAACGGTTTAGGGTTATCTGGAGAGTTGGTTTAAACGACCCGTTTAATAGACAATCCGACCCTATCCGGCCAAACATTTCCACACCTTGACCCAAAATTTGTTTTGTTTGTAACGTTATTACCTTCCATTCAATTTCATTAGATTAGCTTGCCTCACTGTTAATGTTTTGTTTTACTGCAAGCAAGGAGGACAGGAATTGTCGATGTACTAGTTCTTGTGCTGATTTGACATTGAACAAAGAGAAACTCTTCTACCGCATGATTGTCGCTTTCTCTTTTTGGGTTACAGGGCTTGGCGGGTCCCGTCAAATTGGGAAAAGATTAAGCGACTTTTTTGGTCACATTGGGGAGGGGAATTTTTGTTTCTAATAAAATTATGACGAAAAATCAAAATATATTTATATCTTATAATGTTTCAGAACACTGTCTGTTTGTGCTTTTTAATTAAATAGTGTTTATCAACAAAGTTCATACAATGTCAATTTGAATGCATTTTCTTACACAGTATAGAAAGTGGAATTTATTTGTTTTTCACATTATGGACATTTTGTATATTCTCCATTGGAAAGGGTCATTTTTTCTGACCCAAATCAGGGGGATTGACAACACTGTACCGGTACATGGAACATAGACATATCGTTGCAACAGCAGATTGGATAAAACGACAAATAATCGAGAACATTTTGGTTGTTGTAAGAAGAGCTGACTGTACTCACATTTCTTACAATATGCAGTTTTTTTTATATCATCGACAAGAATAAGGACGAAAAAAAAATCGTGTACCAACAATAGTGTGCTCCAAAACAGTGTCATATGCCATGCCGTTGGGAAACAAGACATATATTTTGTGAAAAACTCTCTGATTGCCCACACAAATACTCTGAATTAGATAGTAAGAGGATGCTTGAATTTCTCATAGATAATATGTATGTAGTGTTTGGAGATCAGGTCTTCCAACAATCAGTTGGTATTGCAATGGGCACTAATTGTGCCCCCTTATTGACAAACTTATTTTTATATTCATATGAAGCATATTTTGTACAGAAATAATATGAATCATATACGGTACCAATTTTTATGCACCAGATGCACATTTCGACAAATTATATATCTTCAGTAATGCTCAAACCGAAATGTTAGAAATCCGAAACATGAAAGTAAAACTTTAGAAAAGTGACCAATGTAATGCCAAAAGCTTGGGGCCAAATGCTTCGAAGGATCAGAGCTATGCCTGAGGGAGATAATCCTTACTTTTAATATGAATTTCTAATTTTAACACTGCAATAAAATACATATCCGTATTTCAAGCTAGTAACATAGTACATAACAACCGACTTGTAGAGACCCTCGGGAATTAACTGCCCATCAGCAGAGGCCTCGACCCAGGGGTCATAAATCTAGACATTAACAACGGATTTACCATCTTTTAAATGCCACCAGAGCGCATTTTCGACAATATTATGCTCCTTCAGTGATTACCTAAAACGAGAATGTTAGAAATCCGAAACCATGAAGTACAACTTTAGATAATAGTGATCAATGTAGTGCCAAAAGATTGAGGCCAAAAACTTCGAAAGAATCAGAAAGCTATGCCTGAGGAGATAATCCTTAATTTGATATGAATTTCTAATTATACACTGCAATTAATACATATCCGTTATTTCAAGCTAGTAACTTAGTACATAGTATGCCTATTCTCATACAGCTGTACAATATTCAATACTGACACTTAAGGTGTAGCTCTGCTTTTCTTTCAGATATCTATATTGGAATCAGATAACGGAAATATCACAAACCGCATTCTCAGGTCTGGTGAATTTAACAACGCTGTAAGTGTATTTTTATTACAAAAATAGCACAGTACCATTTTATTTTCATGATAAAATATTTACCATTTCAATATTGTAAAACGAGAATTTGGCGTAAATATATTTTAGCGCAATCAGTAATAGAAACATTTTATCGCAATTTTATTTTAGCGCTTGGTAAATTAAAACGTTTAAGCGCACAATTTGATTTAGCGCAATCGTATATCTGCGCCAAAGGCACTAAAAGAAATAGAGCACTAACCAATCCAAGTTTACAGTAATCAAGCAGAATTCCAGTTGAAGAAATACATTTTTGACCAAGTTAATATATACTGTAGATGCAGAAATATTCGTCATGGATTAAATTTCGTTAATTTCGTTGGCGGAATAAATCAATGAAAGTAAGTCCATAACGAAATTTTCATTATTATTATCGCAGACATGTTATAATTATTTCACTTTATTATTCACCACCCATATTACACATTATGGAAACAGGACGACTGTCTATGAATCAGTTGTTTGTGTTTTTGCACATTGAATCAGTTCACGATAATTGACCCCACTTAATACCCCACTCCCAAATCCCTTGTCCAAATTGAAACCCGTTATGTACATGTACAACACGTCACTGTCTCTGATACAGTGCATGCAAGGATTGCACACAAACACAGTAGAGTGGCCTGGTTCAATCTCACAAACACAAACATGGACAGTTAATTTCTCCCGGACCCAATTTTTAAAGCGTTGTGAGGGAAACTGTGCCCGAGAACAAATTTCGTTTTGACAGTATAACGGATAGACATTAGTTTTCTGTCTTAAGAATCCGGTCTTGCAACAAATAGCAATTTCTAAATCAGACGAAAAAAATTAGTGGGACATTTTAGTATTGATATAAGCTGCATAGTTTTCAAAAAAAAAATGCCTTCGTTCTTCGGAGGTAACATTTTAACATAACATCAAAAGTAATGCAAATTTTGATTTTTTGTTAAAAGTTAATATTACTTATATTTTTTCATATATAAACATCGTTAAGTTATTTTATTAAAATAATTTAAATTTTTATATTTTATATGTGTTTAATAATAATTTACCATAAATAAAGACATTTCTACCCCCCCCCCCCTCCAGCTAAATATAATTATCTTATTTCTCAAAGACATCAGAAGTTTTTTCTACAATACGCACTAATTGTTTGTGGTTGAGGCTGACATAGAGAATGTACAGAATTTAATTCGGATATATAAATTAAACGTTATTACCACTTAGTTTACTACCCGGCTCAAGTAAACCGAATTTGCTGAAGGTGATTAACACAAGTATTCGTGACGCACAACCTTGATGCCCTGGAAATACATGTGCATACATGTTACTTAACAAAGACTTACCGTTGCTATCAACACTGTATTGATCACTTTTATATAAAGTTTTACTTTCATGTTTCGGATTTCAACATCTTCGTTTTTGAGCATTCACGAAGAACATTAATTTGTCGAAAAGCGCATCTGTGCATAAAAATTCGTAAGCCGTCATATTATGCTATATTATGACCCCGTCTAGGCCTCTCTGTGGACTGTTATCCCGAGTCTCTACAGCCCTAGTCTGCTATGTACTCATGTACTAGCTTGAATATCGGCATATGTATTAATTGCAGTGGTAAAATAGAAACTAATCATTATCAAAATAAGGATGTATCTCCTCAGGCATTAGCTCTGATCCTCTTCGAAGTTTTTGGCCCCAATCTTTGGCACTACATTGATCACTTTATCAAACGTCTGCTACTCATGGTTTCGGATGGCCAACACTCGGGCTTGGTGGTTGAGCCATCACCTTTGAAACGTACTATCATATAATGTCTTTTGTCGGCCAACGCTCTTATCTTCTGCACGATATACGTTGGGCGGTCGTACTGCCCGTGGGGGCCAGCGAAACATCGACCAAAATGCATTCACGCATATTGAACGGGCCCTGAGCGGAAAGCTACGCCGGCGCAAAGGGGGATACCCAGCGGAGGAGCTAGCGGGGGTGTTGTAGTAATCTGGCTTGGTAAGGAACCCTCGCGCAGCGATGCTCCAAAGCCAAAAATAAAAGGAAGGAAATGTTTGTAGTTATTAATATTCTATTAATAATGTTTTAAGTTAAGGTATCGGAAACTACGAATAGCATATTGGAAGGCAGTAATATAATCAACCCTAAGTTTGGCGTCAGTTGCTACGCTTTTTTTTTTAATAATAAGCTATGTTATATACTGCCCTAGACATTTTGCATTGGCGTTACACACTTAAGTAAGGCTATCTACAATCGAGCCTTCTTATGTTTTTTAATCTTTATTACCTATCAGTTACTACTGCTTGTGTGGATTTTTCATACTTCAGATTTGTGGGTAAGTTTCCATATATTTGTGTTGATTCTTGAAGAGCCCCCAGGGGAGTTCCCGGGTCGTTGTGTTCGGGAGTCAACCGTTTAGGATTTGGGTCACGTGTTCCGCTATTTTATACCGCTTTATAAGTAATTTCCAGCCCCGTGGATTACGGCGGGTGGGTTCCCCGCAAGAGGCAAATGCGAATAATACTCAAAACCAGATGGCGCGGATAGGTAGCAAACAATCATGTAGTCTCGGAGCGTGCTCGGTGTTGCCTTGGTGTTTGTTTAGGCGTTTTTTTGGTGGTTTTGTATGGTTGGCATTCTCAGGTTAAATTCACGTAAACGCTCCGAGTGATTTCCTGTTATCTTCGAGTGACCAGGCGCTGCTTGAACGTAGCCCATTTTGTGACTTGCATGCACGAAGTAGCAGCCATTTAGATATTCCGTTTTTGTCGCTTTTCATCTCTCTCTTTTTTCTTTTTCCCGTTCGGGGGTCGCCCGTCTCCCTTCCCCCCGGCTGCGCGCCCGGCCCCCTCC
>CAJDSM010000494.1:63-26023 GCA_903981925.1 Ostrea lurida
GCAACCCCAGCTTTTCCTTTTTTTAATTTGGCGACCCGTGGGGATCCGGGCTAGAATGAGGTCCCTCAGCAATCCTTGCGTGTCGTAAGAGGCGCATACGAATGGGGCGGTATTCGGATGAGACCGGGAAAACTCCTGCCCAAGCCCTGCTGTGCCGAGCATAGGCTAAATTTTGAGGTCCTTTCACCGGCATTGGTGACATCTCCATATGAGTGAAATTGTCTTGTTGAATGTAAGAAACAATAGATAATCAATCAATCAATCTTTTTAATTTGCAATTCTTCCTTCAATGTAGAAATAAAATAACACACTTCATAAAAATGACATTATTACCCCATCTCAGGTGCGAAACCTCTTTAATTTGCAATGACAAATTTCATGATTTCCAATTAATAAATAATGTATTTCTTATGGGAAAGCATCCTTCTATTATTTAGCGTTCATAATAAAAATGTTGCTATAACAAGCCCTGTAAATTTGGAAATGTCAATGTTTTGAGCATATTAGTGGGGAATGAATACGACGTTTACAAGATATATTGGTGAAATGGTTACAATAGACCAAATTCCTCCATATGCCTGATTACATCGCGTAGGGAAATATTATTAAGAACTCTGGGAGATGTCTGATGTTCGATGTGAGGGAAGTTTAATTTGTTATGGAGAACGGTTCCGCCCAATCCATAGTGAAGAAGGCCATCACGATACCCGCTCCAACCATACAGAACCACTGGAAAGTAAGTGATTGTGAATTATTGATATTCGCTCATGGGTACATTTTTGCGAGTCCATGTATAGGTGAGAGTTTGTTGGCATTGTTATTCGATGATATAACGTACTTAAATTCATTCTATCAAATGCAGACTTTTAAATACATCGGGCGAAAACACACATGTTGTTTGAACAAAGAGGTTACATTATTATGGTCTGTTTTTTATTTAGCGTTCCATCATTGAAATGTAATAAGAAACACTGCAAATCATCTGGTTCACTATATATCCTAGGTATCCGTGCGTTTTTTGTTATATTTTCGATTTGTCGTTATATAGAGTTTTGTTTATCCAGGTTTCTGTGTCTCCGTTTTCTCTCCCAGAAATGGCGTTCCAGAATATCTTTCCACGTGACTGCCGACAGGAGGCAGTTCAAGAGAAAGACATCGAGCTAAGTATAAAGGGCAATGCAATTCATAAAAGAGGTCATGAGTGACCATCACTGGATTTTTTATTTTTATTTTTTTCATTTTTTTTTTATAATTTATTTATTTTTTTCCCACTAATATAGACATAATAGAAAGACAAAGATACTTTTGCTAACCTCTCTCATACACTTCATATAGTTAGTTCGCACTCATACACGTGTTGGTAAGTGGTTACAGTTTCAATATAGATGAGGATAGAAAATACTGATAGGTAAAATTTATAAAACTGCAGTAATAAATACAGGAAAAATATTGCATCGAATTAAGTTTAAGTTCTTTGACACTGCGAAAAGTATTTCCATGGGCATTTTGTTGCCAGGAATTTTCAAACTTTTGTATTTCAAGTTTTGATATGCAATACTTGTCACTCAATATATTTTGTTGTATAGATAAAACAATAGTTCCAGTAGTCTAGGCAATTGCCTTTTTTACAAACAAGAAAAATATATTGTTTTTGTATAAGAATAAGGAAGTTTACAATTCTGTTGTCTAGACCAATGGAAGTTCACCTAATAATATATTTAATTACATAAAACCTATTCTTTTGGAAGTTGTTTGATAAATGAGCATGCTCAGGCTAGTGACCATGGAATTAATGGCTGGGATAAAACTATCCTTTGGCCGTCCCAAGAAAATTTTATTACTTTTATTCGATGGCAAATTTCAATGTCGTAGTCGGAAACTTTAGCAATATCAATCTTTGCATTTGGGTTATCATTAAGTTATGGGGGATAGGTGAGAAACCCAGGGTTTTGACCCTTTTGTACCACAATACACCATTATCTACTGTAGTAAAACCTTTAATGCACGAAAGGAAAATTAGATACTTTGATTTACTCTAGTAACAACTTTGACAGCAACAATCATAATAAAATACAGGAAAAAGAGCTTCAATTTTGAATACAGTAATGTTTATTTAAAATAATGTATCTTGTTACAGAAAAACTTTGATTTTATGTATTGAAACTAAATTCATACTTTGCATTATAGTAAGATCATCGATACTACAATTAATAATATAAGTTGATAGTATGATAAAGTACAGTAAACTTTGGATAAGACTATAGTTTTGAAAAGTTTTTGGTTTGGTTTGGTTTGTTGTGTTTCAGGGTGGTTTTTTTTTAATTGTTATTGTTTATTTTTTGTTTTGTTTTGGGGTGTTTTTTTTTTATTTGGTTTTTTTTTTTTGGTTGGGTTTATTTTGTATTTTTTTGTTTGTTTGGATTTTTTTTTTTGTTATGGAAGACCCCTTGTTTGAAGTATTGTTTTATATTGTGTGGCTTTGGTTCAAAGTCTACGGGCATCCACACCTCATCAAATAACAAGCTCTATTATTTCCTTGATGTCTAGCGTAACTTCCCGTAGGCTAATAGAGTAAAATAAAGATTTTCGCAAGGATTTTAATTCATTTTCGAGAGCAACGGATTCTTTTGACTTTTTTCTTATAATTTGGCATACGGATAAAAAATACAGCGTCGATCATCAAATCTCCGATGAAATATGAAGTTTTTACATTTGTAGATGTTTAACAAGGTTTATGCACCACTTTTGTTTCCAGTAAAGACTCATGTTGTATTCTATCACATTTGTGAATATTTTGGATGGGAGGACGGTTTTCTGTAATACTTTAATGCATGTATTTTGCTTTGCTAGTAAGACGCTGGTTTGTCTCCCAGCCAATTTCTCTATGTATTTATTTTAAGGACTCATATTTTTTCGTCATTTTAAATAAGTGACATAATTTTGCACCTTAACATGTTCTTCTATTATGTTTCACATGGAAACAAACAGATTTTCAGTTTATAGCATGGTTTTAACATAAATATTAGAAATTTCTGTCAACGCGTGGAACAGAGACTTAAATACCACAGAGGTTAAGAATTATCAAGGACTTCTACAGATATACACTAAATGTTACTGCTACCGAAGAATTTTTCTTTCGGTCGGTCCAGAAGATCCATTCTGATCAATCAACTTAATCCTTGATCCCACTCATGTTACAGTCCAATCAATATCAAAATCAGCACCCAAATGACACGAGGAAGGGGTGAATGACAATTGATTGTGAACAAGAAATTTATTTCGAACGCCATTCCATCAAATAGTGGATACCACAGTTACCATACTGAACACCTGGCTGTAAATATTCAACATTATCCCTTTGCTTTACAAATTAGATGGATTTTTAACAAGTAATGAAAAGTCATTATGTAAAGTGGTTTATAAATCATGAAGGCTGAAATTGCTCTACTTTACCTCAAAGAACGTCTTGGTTCTTGGCGACCTTCTTGTCGCGCGCACTGAAAGTAATAATACCATCAGGTTACAATGCAACAATTAATAGTGCATCTTTAAAATTAATCAAACCACACTGCATTGTTTAGGACAGGCTTGTTACATATAATTAGCACCTGGTCTTCTGTTTTTATCCTTTTCATTTTTTAAATTATGAAATAAGAAAGACGAATTATTAAAGTTTATTTTCTTCACTAACAAAACTTTTTAAATGAGATTGTTCTTTCTTTGCTTTTTAATTTTAATATTTGTCAACGAATATTGTTAAGAGAAACATTTGAAATTCATGTGAAAATTCTACATTAAATATCATAAACAATGTATGCGTTTGGATATGAATATCGAAGTAGTATTCTAACTTGAAGCAAATCTTCCACAAAATAGTAATGTTTCTATATTTGGTAATATATTGAGACAGATGATTGAGTAGCTAAGAAAATAACTCCAAAATTAAACAGCGAATTCTAGGTTCAGTCAAGGTTCTAACTTTTCATACAAGTTCGATTAAGTTTCCTCCACTTCATTATGAACGGATCACCAAACACGTGATAAAATACGATAAGACGTTCGTTTTGGAAACTTCAACGATTCATTAACTGGTAAGAATTTGGGAAAAAAGGATTTCCGTGGCATAGCTTGTCAGTGCATTCTAACCCGATTCTTGGAGGTCTAGTTACAAATTACATTTCAGTAATGAAATTAATGATACTGAGGTTATCAATAAAGCGTAATACATACATTTCCAATGTTTTTGCTGTTGATGTTTCTACACAATGTATAATGATAGACATTTCCTCATGAATGCGTTGTAGTTGTAAATAATGCGCGTATGAATATTGATAAATATAGTACATTATATGACTGGGAATTCCGACAAAAATGAAAGTAGAATATGAATATGAAATTCATTTTTAAAAATACCTGCAAGGTTTCACGCCCACATACTTTTCAGGAAGGACCAAAGCGCTTCTTGAAAATTATACCGAAGTGAAAATTAGCAATTCATACCCTCATGTATTTTCATAAATGATTCCACCGTTTGTTTGTCAGCCACTTCCCTGGAAGAACCCTTTCTATGATATACTTGTAAATTTCACATTGTACACTGAAATATGTGACATGATTAATAAATATTATAGGAATTATAGTTTTTATACATGAACTTGTCTATTTGTGATTATTATAGTTGAACTACATAATGTTTACTTACTACTTTATCTTTTTATTACAGAAATGCGGATGTGCAGTGAGTATTTTTTTCATTCTACTTGATATACTATCAATCAAACGAATGCGATTTGTAAGATTGTGTATCAGATAATTTGATGGATTTTCAAGTTTGTGAATTTATTGAAATACACTTTAAGTAATTGATAACTGAAAAGGATTTCCAATAAAGCTGTGTAACTAAACCCAAAAAAAAAATCATACTGAAATAAAAAAAAATTATACTGATTACAGAACTTGTACTTAATGTAATATATCTAATCATTTCTATGTTCTAATACGTATTAATACGATTACGGTCTGATTTAACCTTTAATTACTTGACAAAACAATTAAAATGTCTGGATTGAAATATCTTAATTTGGGCAAGTATAGCTTTTGCTACAAAACCTGACAACAATATTCAGATGTACATAACATACCATAAAATTTTATACAATTATTGCTGGTTTTTAGAGATCAATACGATGATTTAGACACCTGAGAAGTAAAATATTCACCTCGCCCGACGATGATTAAGACTCCTGAGAAGTACAATATTCACCGAGCCCGAAGGGCGAGGTGAATATTTTACTTCGAACGTGTCTAAATCATCGTATTGACCGATAAAATAGCAATAATTGTTTAAATTATATGGTTAAATGATTTTTTAAAAAACTTCAAGATTGTTCTTTGCTTCAATGGTAATGAGGTGAACAGATCGATCGCGGCAAGTTGGCTGAGGTCCAAAATAGTAGAAGTCAATAAATCTTAATATTCACGTGGAGGTGAATATTAGGAATTATTGACTTCTACTTTGTTGGATCTCAGGCAATCAGGAAGCTAGGAAGTATTCAATCATATAATAAAACCAGTTATTATGAACTTCAGAAACATGCAATTTTTTTTAATAACAATGTTTTTGTATATTAAAGAATTGTATATGATAAAAGCCTATTTTGCCCCTTTATTTTTTCTTTACGCACGCATAGTGAAATGCTTTTTATCCACAGACAGATGTGCCCATCTTTTTTCTCCAGCTTTTTTCCCCGGAAATGTAGAATGACATTGTGCACAACATATTTTTTATTGTTATATTGTTACCACAAGTACATATTATTCAAAGACCAGTCGTTGGTACAAAAATTAGTTTGTTTACAAAGTCGCTCGCTGTTTTTGTAATAGAATCAAGCACTTACAAAACAGATAATGTACACAATGAATTGCCCATTTGCCCATTTTCAGAAATCAAATTGAATGAAGTGGCGCAAAACTTGCTGTCAGTATTACACGTATCAAGGTCTTGTCATACAAGATTTGACAATAAATACATCTTGACTCGCTCAGATTTTACATGATGTTTAATTATTTTCCTTGTAAGGGGCCACACGAGGCCTGTACCATACATAGTGTTTCGCTGACTGTTTGCTAACACTACAATTTCATTAAAGTTTGATATTTATTTAAATACAGATAGTAAATAAAACATTTCAGTATGTCACACGATATAAATAACAGATGATCCTACAGGAGGACGATAAGAACAGTGAGATATTATTTTCCACGTGAAATTTAATCGAAGTGAGACTACATTATACAACAAGTTTTATTTATGGCGAAATGTTTGTTTTGGCTGTCTTGTCTACTAGTATTTTAGTCATTGTTAGTGTTAAGATATATTTGCCTCTTCTTGTTCTCAGAAGGAAGACGACTGTCTAAAAATTACTGCTCCATGTCATTTTCCAAATAGAATGTTATTAATCAAAACGCTTCCCTGCGATTTCGGCGAGTTGTACACATGTCAGTTTGTTTTGTCAGGAGAACTATTTCATACTATAAAAATACTTGTGCAACTATCAAGTACATTGTATGAATATATCCAGACTAACATTGAATCTGTCTATAGGTCATGTCTAAAGTATCTGACAGAAACTTCACAACCATACAATGTATCAATTCTCTCCTTCCCCAGTGGGTTTTTTTAAATAATGTATATTGCATTTTCCATTTATGTAAGGTACTGTTGTTGCATATCATTCAATGCAAGCAAAAAGAAAGACAACTCCATTTTTGTTTCCGCTCTCCCCCATTGATTTGGCCGAAGTATATGGAAGTAAAATAATATCTCGCGGGGAAAAATTGCCTAATTTTCATGAAATTCGATTCGAGGTGGCATTTTTTACTCTCAGATATATTTTTCTTCATCATTTAAGGTTTGTGCGATAATGCTTTACTGAGCCCGGCACATTATTGGAAGAAGAAGGCATTATAACGGTTCAGAATTAAAAGGGTTTTACATTCAAGATGACAGCCATTAGCGCTCTCTCTCTCTCTCTCTCTCTCTCTCTCTCTCTCTCTCTCTCTCTCTCTCCAATATTGTCCAGCCACATACTCAGTCTCACAATGTTGTACTTTTCCTCACATTTTTAAACTTAACAAGACATGTTGTTAATGAAAATACAAATCTATGTAACATTGTACATTTGAAGAAATTTTTACAACGGTACGTCCCAATCAATTCAATGTAAAGGCAAAGATAACGAACAGTGATAAATAGAATACAAAAACAATAGATTGAGTACCTTCGTCAGCAATCAAAATTTTATTTGAGATTAAAATGGGTCTAAAACATGAGCCCTGGGGTCATGATGGGACCTTAACAGGGGTTCAACGATTCATATATAGGAAATGGTGACTATGTAGAAAGAATAACGTTCTTAGAGTCCAGAAACCATAATACTACTTCGGTACCCAGTGCGTCTGACCTTTGAAATTTTGACCTCAATTCGATAGGAAACATCTTCGTCCCATGGGTAGCCCATGTGTATGATATGGTGACTCTAGGTGAAAATGATAACACTTTAGAGCCCGGAAACGTCTACAGACAGGCGGACAGATAACCCGATTCCAGTATACCCATCTTTGGGGGGGGGGGGTCTGTCTGTAGGTCAAAAGGTCAAACGCACTGGGCACCGAAGTAGCATTATGGTTTCTGGACTCTATAGAACGTTATTCTTTCTCCAGTCACCATGTCATGAAATAGCATGGTTTCTGGACTCTAGAAAATTATTCTTTCTACATAGTCACAATATCATATACATGTATATGGACTACCCAAGGGACGAAAATGTTCCCTATCAAATTTGATGTCAAAAGGTTAAAGCTCAAGCGTGCTAGCTGGACATCAAAGTAGCAATATGGTTTCTGGGTTCTAGAGCGTTACACGTTTGCACCAAGAGTCACCACGTCTTACATATGAACTACCCATAGGTCAAAGATGTTCCCTATGGAATTTGGGGTCAAAAGGTCAAACTCACTGGACATTACAGCAGCAATATGGTTTCCATTTTGAAAATTTGAAAGGCTTTTTTTTTTCACCACATGGAGATGCTGTGTTGATGCATACCTTTTGGATCATAATACAGAAGTTTGCGAAAATAAGAAGTTTACATCCTTCAACAAAGGCCCCCCTTCAAAGCCAAGATAATAAAAGGCACATTTAATATTTGTTCTCTTAAACACTCCTCCCTAGAGAAGAGTTTACCCAAGGTTTTGTCATGCCTATTCTTTAAAGAGGTAAATAGCTATTAGCGTACAAATACAGCAATTTGCTATCAGTTGCACTATTAAGATCTACATCCCGAAATCAACTCACACTAACATCACGTGATTTTGAATGACAACTAACACTGCGTACATCCTAGCGTGTACTAACTAATGTCAATAAGTTAGTACACAGGAATATTTTTTTTTATTATATTTATTTGAAACGTCAAGCGCCTGTGCATGTGCTCTATGTTGCGCGGCGGGCATGTGTTAAGCCCTTGGATCTTACAACTAGGTGCATAAGAGGAAGATGCCTATAGTTTTTCAAAATAAGAGGTCAAGTGATAGGCATCGAGTGCAAACCGATGTATTAGGGTTAGGACCCTTCATATCCGTACACATATTCCTCATGCTAAGTGGGAGACGCCTTTTGTTTTTTTATGATGAGAGGTCAAAGGTCAAGGTCGTAGCGTCAGTTAATGGGGCAACCTTGTAGGCAGAATACAAATCGAACTATTGAGGCTAAAACTGTCAAACTCGGTAAGCATACTCCTCATGCGTAGTGGAGGACCCCTTTTGTACTTCAAGGTCATAGGTCAAAGTATCATTTAGCAAGAAAGCCTTATAGGCAAGATACAGACAGAACTGTTGGGGCTAGGAACGTCAAACGTGGTTACACATACTGTAGGATGCGTATTGTTTCTCAAGGTCAAATTTCAAGGTCTTAGAATCAGGATTTGGGCTAGGGCAGTCAAACGTGTACACATACACCTTATGCCAAGTGAAAATTCTCAATGAACGTAGTAATGAATTCACATAAAGAACAGTGCTAACCCCGCTAAAATATTAATAGCACTGAAAATTGTTTTCCTTCATCAAAATATACGGGCGTATAATGCCATGTTGTCGCTGCTCTTGTTTTTTAACTGTTAAGATTCAAATTTTTGTCGGGTTTGTTTTAAAAAAAAATGTGCGATTTGCCGATATTGACTTACACATGTTTGATATCTTTTTCAAAAAAAAAAATTGTATATGTAATAATCGAAAACTTTGAACCAGTATAGATAGGTAATATGAGGGTGAAACCACCTTAATAATATGCATGTCATGTAGTTAAGTTGGCTCACAGGTTGATTGATTATTTATTGTTTTACGTCCCACCGAGAATATTTCACTCATATGAAGACGTCACCATTGCCGGTGAAGGGCTGCAAAATTTAGGCCTATACTCGGCACTCAGGGCCTTTGAGCAGGAAGGGATCTTTATCGTGCCACACCTGCTGTGACACGGGACCTCGGTTTTTCCGGTCTCATCCGAATGACCGCCCCATTCAGTCGCCTCTTACGACACGCAGGGGGATGCTGAGGACCTATTCTAACCACGGCTCACAGGATGTCCCTCGGTGACAATAGGGGTTACATAAGAAGATATAATAAAATTCTAGGAAAATAGTTTTCTCAAGAACTCAAGCAATGTGCATTCAAGTTTGTTCACATATTCACCGCTGTGGCGGGGCCACATAAGGATTTTCAATTTTTACATGGATATATATGGTACTAATTTCTTGGAAGTCTTCCTCAGATAAGCGAAATGGCATAATGTGTTATCATACAAGCATACCCATGTAGTATAAATTCAAGTTTATTCACATCATGACCTTTGAAGTCAAGGCGTGTGGTAATTAGGATTTAAGGGGGAAAGAAGTTGCTCGTGTGAGTAGTTTGTCCTAAAAAGCCTTGCTTCTAATCTAAATTGTTTCTATAAATGTAATTAAGTGTACGGCAATATCACCCCCATGCCAAGGATCTACTTCTCTTACTCTCCGCCCCCCCCCCCCCCCCCCCCTTGACATACTTTGTCCTGTCTCATTAGAACAGTCTGCATTTCCACGGTGTTTAATTAAGGATACGGTAAATTTTATCATGTGTCCGGTTTGAGATCCGCATAAAACATTTGTGGACAATCATGATCATAGCCCTTTATTTTTGTGAACTTGGGTATTACTTGTATTCTAAAGTTAAACTAATCTTCAATGGAAAAAGATACCTACATGTACAGTAAGCAGTTTTACCCCCCCCCCCCCCCCAAAAAAAACAACACACCATGAGACATGCATTTTTTTTTTATCTTAAACTTAAAAAAAACTTTCCTTTATACTTTTTAAAAAAAAAAAAGTTTATAACAAGTGAATATATATGTTGATTTTATTAAATTGAACTCTAATATGATGTGTTTCAACAAATAACTTCATAGATTACGGGATTGTCTTTTTTATGTGAAATTGTATACGGATGTTTCAGTGCACTGAGACACATTGTAGGAAAATAAGTACGATATGGTACATTTGTATATCAAATACATGTATGAGTATCCCAGTTATCTAAAAAATTGTTAAAGCTATTTATGTGTAAATAAAATATTGAAACAGTATTCTTTCAAATGAATTGAATACTTTGATATTCGACTTTTCAAAACGCACTATTATTTTGCGTACTTTGATACATTCACAAACGTTCGCTATTTTGTACTTGTAAAGAGCGATAACTCTTGAATTCCGCAAGACAATGCTTGTTTGTTTGTATGTAGCGAATACTATAAATTATACAAGTACCTAATATTACAAAATGGCAAGTGAACGTCAAATCGCTAAAAGATGGATTCGTCAGTGGGCTTACTATTTTATTTTTCTGTCGTTTTATTTTATTTTTGTGTTTTTCTTTCTATTTTTTAAAACAATATTCGGAAATGAAAGTAGGTTATTCTGTTTACACGGGTAGTGTTTCTCGCTAAATTACGCGATAATAAATTTCTCGCTATTATTTAAGAATCTACGGCAACACTTTTAAATGTTTTGTATGCTAATGTTAAAATCAACATTCTTCTTTTCCAGTGATAGCAAAACAGTCACTGACCGACAAACCTGTAGGACCCGAAGGAATATTTGGAGATTGTAGATGTTTTAAAAAAATAGAAGGCTGTCCAAAACTTTGGTACCGACAACCCAGAAATGTCTGTCCAGGGGAAACAAAAGTAATAGAAGTTCCAGAGACTTACACCGATTTCGAAATTGTCCGCGAAGAGAAGATAATTTGGGAAGAGGTACGCAACCATCAAGTGGTTGACGTTCCCGTGAGAACTTACCAAAATGTCATGATTGATCCGTCTCCCACCTACGACAAATCCGTGATTGGTGTCGTCAAGAAATCGGAAATTAGGAAAGCGCCGATATATAAAACTACGAGAAGACCGATCAAAACTTTCATCACGAGAAAGAAACCAGTTCAGAGGGTCAAAATTCATTTCAAGAAAATTATTACGGAACACATCAATTGCTGTCCAAATTTGAAATTTTGGTTTATTGATTTACCAGTCGTTGTAGAGAACAACGAGGTGTACGACAATAGCCGGGATGTTGTCAGAAAGTAGGCGTAACGGCTGAAGACTTCTTACATATGACAGTAAATTATTATGGCAAAAATCCATTTTTTCGAATTTTATGATGAATATGACATTGAAGTAGACAGGTGCGGATTGCTTATCCGAAAATCAATATGCAGCACACACACAGTCTAAAACTTTTGAAATAGTATCAATAATTATCATGAAATTACTGATTTTCGTGCATACCACTTAAGTAGCGGATTTGTTTCGTGGGATTACAGACGCCAGCAATTGTTACAAGTTATAGCAGCATAACATTCTATGTCATATGTATGTACATTTCCTCATGTATACGCATTCTAGTCCCTTATCAAATGTGTATAATACAAGGAAATATCACTGTACCGTGTAGAAACAATTGTAAACCTATAATCTATTTCGCATAACTATATATACACAGTTCGCACAGGGTATTTCCTATTCCGGTCTTGAAAGTTAAGATTGAGACATGATAATTATATTTGCATGTAAACCACTAATCGCACTTCCATTCTGTGTAAAATCTTTTTTCTTTCTTTCTTTTTTTTTTTGTATGCACAATACATTGTCCCATCCAAATAAACAAAACGTGATATTTGTGAACCTCGTTCACTGGTGTTTGATTTTAATTTGTTTAACTAGAACTGGATCAGCCATGGATAATGTTAAGGAGAGTGTGGGTGGTTTCAAACAATCATCTACAGGATTTAAAATAGACCACATATGTACATGTATGTACGGAAAAAGTACCTTCAAGACCGATTCATAATAAGGCATAAACAACTTTACCAAAGGAATTTCTGTGAATATTTCATCAAGCTAATGAAGTTCTACACTGACTTATTTCTTTCATCCAAATCCATGTCACGTCCATCAGAGGACGTGACATCACTTTTTGTGTCGTTTTATCTGATTAAGCTAATACATTACAGATATTCTTATAAATATTTACCGAAAACAAAAATTGGCTATGTAGAGCGACTTCTGGAGGTGATCGGCATGGAGGTCACATACTGATTCTATATAAAGGCAAAGATAACGAACAGTGATCAGTCTCGTAAGTCCCAAATATAATACAAAACAAGATTTGGGCAAACACGGACCCCTGGACACACCATAGCTGGGAGCAGGTGCCTAGGAGGAGTAAGAATCCCTGTCAACCGGTCACACCCGCCGTGAGCCCATTGTTTAGACTAGGTGCACGGACTAATCCGTAGTCAAAACTTTTAAACGAACCCTACTGCAAAGGCCCTGAGTGCTGAGCAAACATGATATTATAGCTGGTGACGTTTCTGAACTGGTAGAAAAAATTCTCGATGGGATGTCAATCAAACAAACAGTCACTATTCTAGGAAACCAGTTCAGACACAATAAGCGTATTTGTTTATAAATACTACCAACTACACTGCAAGTTTTATCCATCGACTTCGACTGTAATGTAAGGTGTTTCCATGCAACTCAAATTTCATAAACATCTAAGCCAAGATCATTTTCAAAGTCGCAAAGAACTTCAACTCGGAGTGATTCTATGTTGGATCCTACTTTGCTATTGGGTGCGGAAGTATGAAACTATCAATGCAGTTCCAACTACATTTTGGTATTTTCAACTATGGAATCTGTGCAAACATGGCGAAGACATCTTAAACGTGGACTGCTTCCTTCAAGCGGAGAATGGAAGTATGGACGCTAATTATTTAGAATTTACACGAATACCATTGTACAAAATAATCATAAGAATTCGTATTCCTTACTGGATTTAAGAGATCGATCACTTTCTTTTTTCGCACTAAGACGTTTGACCTAGAGACCTTTACTGAAAATTCTAACCTGTGATAAATCCTTTGAACAAAATAGACTATTTCACAAAGGGCTCACGGCGTGTGCGGCCGATTAAGGGGGCATGCTTATTCCTCATTGGCATCACCTCGGGTATATCCAGGGGCCCATGTCTGTCCAACACTTAATGTGTTTTTCATATAGGAATTATGAGATTAGCCTTCGACAGAGGAGGGGGTGGGCAGTTTTATGTTCCCGTTCCAAGAAAGTCCCCGTAGGGATCCGGATTAGAATAGGTCCACATCATTCTTTGCGTGTCGTAAGAGGCGACTAAATGAGGCGGTCCTTCGGATGAGACCACAAATCTGAGCTCCTGTGTCACAGCAGAGTGTGGCACGATAAAGATCACTCCCTGCTCAAAGGCCCTGAGTGCCGAACATAGGCCTAACTTTTGCAGCCCTTCACCGGCAATGGTGAGGTCTCCATATGAGTGAAATATTCTCGGGAGGTACGTAAAACAACATATAATCAATCAATCAATAATAATCGTAGTGGAAAGAGTGCACCAATGGAAATTAAATTTGAACAAACAAGTTAGTGAGTCCAGTCACTTCGAGATTTTGAATAAACATTTGCTGTATTAAGTGTACTTAGTTTAACTTGGATATGAATCAATTACCAGATAAATTCAGTGATAAATTGTATAATGTTGTAAGCAGATTTTTCTATCCTTTTTAAAGTAGTCTTCCCAGACTACCGCCGAATGCTTCGAAATCACCATAACATTTTTAACTGAAACATGTTACACACTTAAAACTAGATTTTAACTTCTATCTCATCATGAAAATACACGCGTATGCATTTAGAATGCCACGAAAGTCTTGTGGATAATATTATACCATTGTAGCCGCAAAATGTACTACCTTCCTGTTGATGAACACTACATCATCAGTACTAACTCGCAAGCAGGGCATCAATGGGTAAGAGACAGTACGTCATTACGTTGTTGATAAATATTTTGTAGTTTTGCGTCTGATAGAAGAACTCGATATAAAGGACACCACAGAAGCTGACATATCTGCTTCATATTTGGATATTTTACTTAACATTGACTCTAATGGCAGACTGACAACTACATTATATGATAAGCGTGATGACTTTAACTTTGCAATCGTCAACTTTCCCTTTCTATGTAGTAATATACCACTCTCACCTGCTTATGGTGTGTATATCTCCCAGTTGATTCGATACGCAAGAGCATGCTAAGCGAATGCGGACTTTGTAAAGCGAGGCCAACTACTAACAAAAAAGTTGATGCTACAGGGTTATAACGAATCTCGTTTAAAGTCATCATTTCGCAACTTCTACGGTCGCTATAATGACCTTGTTTGCGATTACAAATTATCACTAAGTCATATGTTGACTGATTTGTTTCATACCCTTTGTTAGACTGTCATTTTCCTACTAGATTTGACTACGGGTAATCCCGTTTACTTTATTTCGACTAAGGGCTCACGGCGGGTGTGACCGGTCAGCAGAGGATGCTTACTCCTCCATGGCACCTGATCCTACCTTCGCCTTTGTCGGAGGTCCGTGTTGCCCTACCCTCGATTTTGTATATGTTTTTTGGATTATGATTACGTTTGACACAATGTTAACTTCGCCTTTTTGTATTGCACCGGTTCATTATAGCAGTTACACAATAGGTTTAATTGGTTGTGTACAGAAGGACGAAGGCGGGGCAAACATGTCACGAGGACGCGCGTCGTGTTTGAGCAGTTTTAAGTTGTTTATCTGATAATAGATAATACGCTACTTTCCAGTTGTATCATAGTTGTTCACCTTTGTTGAACTCTTATGTACAATGAGACACAGACGCGGTAGGCATAAATGATTTTCCCTACGTTCATATATTGTTGAAAGGATGATAACTACATGTAGCAGCTTTGTAAACATCCAAATTGAAAGGAAGAACAAATCTAGTAAATATATGAAAATTTGTTGAGAAGAAATCTCTAATGGTGACCTTTATAGAATTCGACATTTCAATAAATCGACGATGTTTTACCAATTGATGATTATAATTTTCATTCGATATAACAAATGAAAGACAAAACAGAGACATATCCATGTCTGCTTTGAATTTAGATATTTTATTGAGCATATGTATTAACGGCAAACTAACAACTCAACTTTATGATAAATGGGACAATTTTAGCTTCTTCATCGTCAACTTCCCACATTTATGTAGCAACATTCCATCATCACCTGCGTATGATGTGTATATCTCTCAACTTATTCGATACACAAGAGCTTGTTCTGCGTATGATCAGCTTTTGAATCGAGGCAGGCTACTTACAAACAAGTTGTAATTGCAGGATTTCAACATTCACGTTTAAAGGCAGCATTTCACAAAATCTATGATCGTTATAACGATCTAGTTTGACTGTGGCCTGCAATTGGGTAAAATGATGTCTGACATGCTTCATAGCAATTGTTCTTTATACACAGACTGAGACTACAGATTCCTCCGTTTAACTGATCAAAGCAATGGGCTCTCGGTGGGTGTGACCGGTTCACAGGGGATTCTTACTCCACCTAGGCATCTGATCCCACTTTTGGTGTATCCAGGGTTCCATGTTACCCCAACTCTGATTGGGACTTACGAGATTGATCACTGTTCGTTATCTTCGCCTTTTCATACCTCCTGCAAAATTCGAAAATTTCTTTAGTTAAATGTATCAGTCATGTCGAAGAGGGAATGAATGATAATCCCTTGTTTAATTCAGTGACCTAATTCAAACAATTTTTCTGTATATGGTCGGCTTAATGTATATAGCAGGCTAATATGAAAGTAGTAAAAGCCTTCACAATTTTATTGTCATTTATCTTACACCCACTCAAGTGTTTAATAGAAAACTGAATGCAGCTTCATCACAAAAGATCTGTTATTTCCGAGACTGCGTATTATTCTGAATGTAAGTAATATATATACTGCAATAGTTACATTTAATCACATCAATACTTTGATTTTCGTTTGCATTACGCATTGTGCGTGTATCAGTTGTGCACACAATAAGTCTTTGGAATTCGGGTAAACATGCATATATGTCAATGGCAAACTACAGGTGACCACACAACTTGGCAAACTTGTCCACTATCAATTTCTCAAAATAACCTGCATAATTTATGTAATCGACGCAAAGGAATTGAAAGGTCGTAAGTGGCAGATACGACCAAATTGACTTTTATATATATCTGAAAATATGATACGTTCCATATGAAAGTCATATAATATTTATTACCATTGTAACTTAAAAATAACGTTTGGTCGTATCTACAAGGCAGAGAGATGAAAGGACGTAATTGGAAGATACGACCTTTTAACAGTTCACTTTGTACTTTTTGTATGTCGTAAGTGGCAGTAACGACTTTTCATAACGAACAATAAAGCAAAACGAACAATAACATGGCGTGCTTGCGACGAGGGAAAAAAAGGAAGAAAGTGATGAATGGTAAGTGAAATATTTCATTATTTGTCGAGTAACCAGCATGCAACTTGCATAGCATCTGAAAATAATTCATAGAAGAAAAATATTTTTGTTTATTGAAAGATATACACATGAAACTAATAACTTTGTAGGGAGGTCAGTACAAGTAATTAAATTGAATTCGAATCTGTAATTAAAACAAAATTAATGACATAAGTGAAAACATAATTACAGTACACATACATGCACATGTAAAATTAGCAAGGGTAGATCCAGGGATGAAAATGGAAACGGACACAACATTTTGAGAAAAGTATGTTTCTTAAGCAGTAATTTATATTATTTTCTGGATTCTTAATGAGGTGAAACAAAATTAAAAATACCACTTTTGGGGGGCTTTCTGAAAACTGTTTTCCTGTTAATAAAGGGAATATTTAAAATCAAAAGATAATGTGAATTTTTTTCTGGGAATGAAAAAAAAATACTAGCGTCATTTATTGTTTTTTTCCCTCTATATCTTTTCACGATTTGCATCAAATTTCAAAATTTTAGGAGGGGGTGTACTTTCTATTGAATCCACCATTGGTTAGGTCAGTGTTGAATAATTCTTAATGATAAACATGACGATTGTAAATTAACTTGTACACTGAAATTATGCTTAGTCTATTTTGTTTTAAGACATATGAATTAATTTTATTAAGATAATTTCTGTGAATACTGTTCAATTACAAAATACAACTTGAAAGCCATTGAAAAGGAGTTTTTCTCATTCAACAAAACTACACAAAATCACAGGATTCAAACGGCGGTATTCATCCTTAAAAATATAATTTGTAGACTACATATTTATTAAACGACCAAAACCGAATAGGCATTCCAAGACTGAAGGAAAACAATTAAACAAAGAAATAAGGTGTCATCTCAGTACAGAACACAATGCAACAATAAAAAACTTTGATTTAGATCATGATGAAAGTTTACCTCTCAGGAAAATTAAATAGAAACAAATATCTAGAAATTGAAGATATCATAGCTCTTAGCAAGTTGGTAAAAACACTGATGGAAGGACAGACAGATGAAGATGATATTCCTTTAGATACATTGTCAAAAATTCTAAGAGAAGGACAAAAAAATCCAAATGCAAAATTCACAGGCATTGTCAGTAGCACCAAATCTCAAGAAGTAGACGTTCACATCATATATCATGCAGATTACTTCAGAACTATAGGACCTGAATGGTGACAACAATAATGAATGCCAAAACCTTGAACATTTCCAAGGTATCAAATCTAGAACAAAAGACGCTAAATTGATGAAAATGTGATGGAATGTTTGAAATTCACAAGACAAATATTTTTTAAAATTAGATGATGATGCTGTTCAAGAAATATGTGATGATAGCTTAAATCTTGATATTCTGCGTCCATTATTTGACATACCCAAATGCTTCAGATGGATCATCCCGCATGCTACTGGGCAACGAAATAATACCTGAAATAGCTTTTAGATGAAATACTGGCTTATGACAAAAATGGAAAAAAAGTACGATCATCACTTAAATACATGTACTTGAAAGTATCAAACGATCGATTAATAATCGTGTTTTTTTTTTGGACTTAGATTACGTTTGATACTTTGTTCATCGCCCATTTATATTTTTAATAAAATCAGAAAGATTGCCTTTATTTTCCCCTTGTTGAAATATTCGGGTCTTCATATACGAATGCTTTCATCGGAACGAATGACAAGAAGATACCTAAATATTGAATGCTCCTTGGGAATGAATGACAGGAAGACTACCGGTACTTCCGCGTGTTGACTATACATGTAGCTCCCATTTGAAATAAACTTTAAAAGACGGAAACTATCCGGGCCTTGTTATCCGCCATTTTTATTTCTGGTTCTGACAGCGACTTTTATTGGCGTAAATTTTGTAATCGATATTGGTAAACCGATCAATTTTCGATTAACAATCGATCATCGGACCATCACTAGGCATACATCACTCTCATCGTGACTCGCACCAAAATCGAGCACGGGTTCAAAGTATTCTCTTCAAAGAAATTGACAGGCACATATCCTACTCCACTTCTTCTTGTAAACCCTGAAGTGATGTTTTGATTCTGGAAAACGTGTAAATTGCCGGAAACCGGTTTAGGTTACACTTTGATTGACATGTCAACTCAAATATGCCTGATTTTCCAGAATTTCAACATTAATGCATTTATTGTCACAAGAAATCAACACTTTTTAACCATTTCATAATATGTTCCTCGTCCAGGGTTTGAATTTATTGTTTATCTTCAGAAATCAAAAATTGGAAGTTGGATTTTTTTTTTGGAATTGGTAAACAACGCATTTTGCTTCTCGGAAAAGCTTTTTTTACTTTTCAATTTTAGCTAACATGTACTAATGATATCAACGAGAAAAATCTTTATAACAAAAGCAAAAAAAAAAAAACCTTTGAACGCCAAATCCGTTTTGTGTTATTTTTGTTATATTTCAAAGATTTAAAATTCAGTATTAAATTAAAGCATTGAAAATTAGACAAACTTTCATTTCAAATGGATTCTTGTTATTTTCAGAGCCCCAGGAGCAGGAAGTGAACTACTACCAATACCAATATGACGCCGTATATACAGACCCGCCCCAGTCTATGGGCCCGGACACAAAGTGAGCTAGACTGTTCTGTAAATATGAGTGCGGATTTGATGAATTTGAAAAATGGAGACTTGTCCGACGACTCTACAAGATTTGTCAAATATGACTGATTTCATGTGAGTCTTAAAAGAAGCCTAAAACCTTGCAAATTGAATGTTAATGTAAAATCTATAAAATCAGTGTCAAACCTAAGCTATTAAGACGTTAAAAGAGTAATGATTGCTCCTTCGTCAGAGGCTCGGCATTTTTGAAGTTAGAATCCACGGTCTTTCGGATATGACCTTAAAAACGGAGACCCATGTCGCAGCTAGTGTGGCAGCAAAATAACCCTACACTGCTAAAACTCATGAGTGCTAAGCATAGGTCTAAATTGCAGCTCTTCACCGGCAATAGTGACGTTCATAAATATGAGTGAAATATCTCAACGCGAGGAAAAACAAACAAATAAATCAATCAACTATAAAAATCAAAGATGCAGATTGTGTTATTTTCTGAAATAAATGCAGCAAAACTTTTTCACAACCTCTCTTTTGGATGGTATGTAGCCTGGTCCCCAGCTGGCTCCCTGACTAAAGTAGCGACGCGGAAACAAGAGAGCATGGGACAGGAACCAGGCTAGAAGTGCATGATAGAACAATTCGGAACACGAGAATATCTCGCGCACTCGACAATATGTAGACGTGCGCGAGACATGCGATGAGTTTCTGAGTACATGTAGAAAAGGATTTGTATACCTATGCCCAACGCCGAGCTCGAGCAAAATGCCAATAGTATAAGATAAAGGATTCTATCATTGTATTTATTACAAGATTTAATTATGATTTTTACTGAAGTGTATATTGGATACAAACGATACGAACATGTGTGTACTTTGCATTATAAAGGTATTCTTTGTCTTTCAGGAATACCTGCCAGCTAACATTTTTGAAAAATAATAAAAACAAATCAACAATCTTCTATATACAACTGTGTTCTAATTTTTTCAATTGTTATTGGTAGCGTACTAAATACGCCACTCGCAATCGGGGCCACGCGCTCAATTGAGTGGATCACAGCGATCCCATCAAACCTAGTAGCGAGTTCGTATAACATTTGTAGCGAGTTCTTCCATCTGCAACCGGTATTATAAACTAAAAGTCGCTGGTTTGTTGGAGTTACATTGTAGCATCTCATGTCACAATAGCGTTGCCAAGAACAATGAACAATTTTAAGCGTCATTTATATGTTCAAAATATCACAGAACGTTGTACAGACGCCTCTGATCATCCAGACTAAGACCAAGCATCTTGAGGTAGGATCGATGCTCTGTGATGTCAATTGCTCCTGCAAAAAAAAAATAATGGTAGACTATTGAGTACAAAAATGTGTATATTTTCCATAGATAATCAATTAACATGCATTCATAAATTTAAAAAAAAATGTCTAGGAAAACAAAACTCCCATGCTGGTATTTCCTCTAACTGTATTATCTATTCTATAATGATCACTTAATATCCAAAAAATTAAAGGGGAATGAAACGTTTGACAATTTTTTTGCGTCATGAATTCAGTCATAAGTATGATGAAAAATGGCAACAGCCTAAAATATATCTTCAACTGTTATTTTTAGGATTTTTTAAGATTTGTTTTGATAAACGGAAAAAATACATTTTTGTTCTAACCCTTCTTTTACTTACAAACTATTTGTATTGAAAAGTTAAGGCAGAATGTATATAATAGATGAAGACAATGAAAACAAAATCTATTCAGTGTACTATTATTTTTATTTAAGGAAAAATATGAAAGAAAATATCGGGAAATCGTTCTTTTTATCATATCGAGCAGGAAAATCCATTGGAATATCTGTAATTGAGAAGCACATATGTTAAACAATAGTATTCAAAACCAAAATTTGAATAAAAGTTTAAAAAAGAAACACATGCTAATTTTTCCCCAAAATCTTCAATAAAATGTCCTTTAACAAGAGATCCTTCTTGGATGTCATAGGAATAAAAAAGCAAGGCAACATTTGATAACCAATTAATAAATTTCCAAACCTATTTTATCTATGCGATCATCTGGACATTTTTGGAAAATAACAGAAGAGTTTGACATTTTAATTGCTAAAAATACTTTCAATGTTTATTTTGAAGAGAAGCTTAGGATATCCATAAAATTAGCCCACTGACTAATTAATTCAAAGTTAAAAGCAGGTCCGTATAGACTGTTCTGTTCAATTAAAAACAATCTGACTTTCATGTCAACATTTCAGTGTTCATAAGATATATATTTTAAATAGTTTATAACCGATCGAACTAAAAGGGTTAACTTTACTTCCTAGAGCTAGTAAGAAGAGCCTCATCTCACACTAGGCCTACCACACCCATTTAAGTACAATCCATTCATACTCCTGCAGATTAATCTTAATGGGTCTATAAAAATATTTGGATACGTACTAAGCATACGAATAGTCAGCAGAAATACGGATTGACGGACCAGCATCAGATTTGCAGCAAGTTGACTTCATTATTGACTATTCTTCGACGAGCACTTTTCAAACGTTTAAGTTCTATTTTTGGTTGTGTCAATGTTGATAAATGGGCATCACATTTCGGCCATCGAAGATGTTGACTAAAACGTTTACATGGCTTCTTCTCAATCTTTATATTTATTATCTTCCACACAACAAGAGTCAAATTGTGCGGTTCCTATACTTTTCTCTTCCTCGACTAAAACGTTAAACGAAAGTAGACCGTGTTTCAAGCGAAAAACACGTCACTTAGTTATAATATGGACGAACGCTTCATTCTACCTTAAAGAATTAGCAATTTTTCTAAACTGTAAACAGTAACATTTTATCACCAAGTTTCTATTTTTGTATGTCTAAAATCATTTATTAGAAAAAATAAGGCACCGCCAAACCGGTACATGATACGTCCGCATATATTATGGACCCAGGGACTTAAATGTCTATCGGAGGAAATAATCCATGGAATTTTGCATAAGAAATCTAAGTCAAAGTTTTACAACTCATTTAAGAAAAATACACACAGTTCTCCCTTTGTAACATTATGGTCTCTTTTTGTACCAATTTTCATTAAATTCTCCCAAATGGTTTTAGTAGGAGTTGCAAGATTGATTGATTGATTATTTATTGTTTTACGTCCCCCTAGAATATTCACTCATATGAGACAGTTCACCCAACCGGTGAAGGGCTGCAAATTTAGGCCTTTGCTCGGCAACTCAGGGCCTTTGAGCACGGAGGGATTCTTTATCGTGCCACACCTGCTGTTGACACGGGCCTCGGTTTTTACGGTCTCATCCGAAGGACCGCCCCATCGAGTCGCCTCTTACGACACGCAAGGGAGGATGCTGAGGACCTATTCTAACCCCGATCCTCACGGAGTTGCGAAGACCAAAAATATTTTGAATACAAAAAACCTAAGTTCAAGGGGCCGTAACTCTTTAAAAAAACCACTGGAACAGCATTCCTCTTGTAATATGCACATCTCCCACTTGTGATCTTTCTTTGTACAAGTTTCATTCAAAATCCCCCATGGGTTTAGGATAAAGTTGCGAAGACTAGGTATTTTTGCATAGAAAAACCTTAAGTAAGTCAAAGAGCCCTAACTCCTTTTTGGAGAGCATTCCCTCTTCAATATGCACATCTCCACTTTGTGATCTTTCTTTTTACCCAAGTTTCATCAAACTCCCCAAAGGGTTTAGGAGGAGTTGCGAAGACAAAAGTATTTTGAATACAAAATCCTAAGTTCACGAACCGTAACTCCTTTAAAAAACATTGGACAGCATTCCCCTTGCAATATGCACACCTCCATATTGTGTGATCTTTCTTTGTACTTGGTTTCATTAAAATCCTTCCAAGGGTTTAGGAGGGTTGCGAAGACAAAGTATTTGCATAGAAAACCTAAGTCCAATTAATGGCCCTATCTTCTTTTAAAACATGTACACGCTCCTTATTGTGATCTTTCTTTGTACCATGTTTAATCAAAATCCCCCAAGGGATTAGGAGAGTTGCGAAAACAAAGTGAAAGGGACAGACGGACGGCAGTTTACATGTATACATGTAGCATAATACGCCGCATCAAAAGGTGGTAACATAGTATACAGGATTTTCTTTGGTTATGAAGTAAGTGAACGGTAAATGTCTCAGTTGTGCGGCACAACTGTTCGGAGTAATAAATAAATTGATCCTTTTCACCTACGTTCTTAATTTGTGATTATATAGACATGTAGCTATATCACAACTCCCTCGCTTCGCCTCACTTTCATTCTAAACATAGCAGTTAACTTCCCCCGTATTTAGGTCATAAGTTGTATAATTATTCGTTGCTAAATTTTCTGCTGTAATAGGCATAACATACAAAGAGTTTTGACTGTAACAAGTACTTTTTTTTTGCAGATCAAAGTTCAGTATTTGAATTTTTCTTAAGCAAAACTCGCTCCAGCTGTCGTTTGCTTTTGCCTTTCTCTCCAGGTGTTTCTCATGTTCGTGCCTTTTTACTATCTTTTCCTTTTGTGAAAGTTTTCACAAAATGTACATCCATCTTTTTGGGGATGATGAAATCCTGTTGAATTCTGTTCCAAATATTTTGTCGTAAGCTGTATTTAATTGGAGTTCTGCCCTTCACTTTGACATTTCTCTTTGTAGAGCTCATACATTTCTTGTTTGAAAAATATGTTCCCAAATATTTTTCTACTTGGTTTCGACAGTAATGAGAATCAATTGTTGGAAATGACTTGAATATATTATCTTGAAAAACTGTCTATCATCATCCGATATTTTGTATCTTCCAGGTTTTCTTCCTCTATTGTCCTCTGAATCTAACATCTCTCCTTTATTCAATGTATATGCTACAGTTTTTTCGCCAATACTTAGTGTTTGCAAGAAAAATTGTTTGCAAACTCTAGCCCTCCCGGATTCATTTGGTAAACGATAGTATACGACATTGTATTTCTCTCTCTAGAATTTCCCTTGGTGTTTACTAAAGCATTTACGTTCTTTGTCACATTTTGCCTGATAAAGTCTCTTTGCACACCATAGCTATTTCTCCAATAATCTGGAAAACTTGATACTTTATTAGCTAGATTTTCTCCTAACATTTAAATTTACATAACAATTGGTCGTTGAATCTTATTCATCTCACATTTTCTTTCCTTTGCAGGACGTGTATTCCTCACCAGCATTTTTTTTCCTTTCCAATATTTCGCTTACATTTTGTCTTCATTTTTCTGACTGGTGTATCTTACGTTGACCTATCGTTTACCCTTGTTTTGATCCTGTCATGGAGGAGTCCATTTCATTTTCGGTATCTTCTTTCATATCTATATCTTCTCAGTTGCTATATAAGATCCATTACTTGTCCATTCTTCTTCGATGTTGTCTGGAGGGTGTCTGTATTATTTTAGTCCCTAACCGTTGTTAACCGGGAGGGGCTATAGCTTTCTTCTTTTGTGCTCTGTCTCTATGTCTGTGTCTGTCTCTTTGTTTGTCCCCATTGGTTTTCCGCACTTTTTTCTTATCTCTTGCAGATATTCATTTGGACACATTGCTTTGCCATACCAAGTTACAGATCACGTTCGAGTTCTGGTTTCGAATCCATTCATTTTCACTGAGTTATGGCCGCTAGACTTCATAAATATCAGTTTCCCGCACTTTTTCTCACTGCTTGCAAGAATTCATTTGATATTTAGTACATTGCTTTGCCATACCAAGTTACAGATCAAGTTTCGAGTTAGGTTTAATCCATTATTTTTCAGCTGAATTATGCCCTTGGCTATATATATCATAATTTATCAGTTTTCTCCACTTTTTTCTACTGTTTCTAGATATTCATTGATAATTTGGTACAGTTGTTTTGTCATCCCAAGTTACAGATCCAAGTTCGAGTTGGTTTGATCCATTCATTTTTCACTGAATTATGGCTCCTTATAGAATAATTTCATAAATTATCGATGTTTGCTCACTTTTCTGTTTTTGCAGATATTCTTTTGATATTTGGTACATTGCTTTGCCATACCAGGTTTAAGTTTGATTCGATCCATTGATTATTACTGAGTTATTCCCTTGACTTAAACAATTTCATAATATCAGTTTTCCGCACTTTTTTTTTCTCACTGCTCTATATTGTTTACATTCTCTTGCCATACCAAATTACAGATCAAATCAATAGTTAGATTTGATATTCATTTTTCACTAATTGTTATAGCCCTTGTCTTATCCTGGCTCACCAATATCCCTTTTACCATAGAGTATATGATATAGCCTACATAATGAAATTAGAATATTTGATTGCAGTACAATAATTTGTGTAACCGGTAGGGACTATTGTATTACTGTGGCAATACTCTCAGAATCTTGTGTTTCAAT
>CAJDSM010000494.1:26678-40142 GCA_903981925.1 Ostrea lurida
AAAAAGTGCGGAAAACCAATGGGGACAAACAAAGAGACAGACACAGACATGAAGACAGACAGACACAAAAGAAGAAAGCTATAGTCCCCTCCGGTTACAAACCGGTAGGGGACTAATAATACAGACACCCTCCAGACAACATCAGAAGAATGGACAAGTAATGGATCTTATATAGCAACTGAGAGTGAAAATGAATATGAAGATACCGAAAATGAAATGGACTCCTCCATGACAGGATCAAAACAAGGGTAAAGAACCAGTAGGTCACGTACGTAGACGTCAGAAAAATGAAGACAAATGTAAGCGAAATATTAGGAAAAGGAAAAGAAATGCTGGTGAGGAATACACGTCCTGCAAAGGAAAGAAAATGTCGAGATGAAAGATTCAACGACCAAATTGTTAATGTAAATTTAAATGTTAGGAGAAAATCTCAGCTAATGACCAGTATCAAGTTTTCCAGAATTATTGGAGAAATAGCTATGGTGTGCAAAGAGACTTTATCAGGCAAAATGTGACAAAAGAAGTAAATGCTAGTAAAACAACCAAGGGAAATTCTAGAAGAGAAAATACAATGTACGTACTACTATCGTTTACCAAATGAATGCGGGAGGGCTAGAGTTTGCAAACAATTTTTCTTGCAAACACTAAGTATTGGCGAAAAAACTGTAGCATATACATTGAATAAAGGAGAGGATGTTAGATCAGAGGACAATAGAGGAAGAAAACCTGGAAGATACAAAATATCGGATGATGATAGACAGTTTTCAAGATAATATATCAAGTCATTTCCAACAATTGATTCTCATTACTGTCGAAAACCAAGTAGAAAATATTTGGGAACATATTTTTCAAACAAGAAAATGTATGAGCTCTACAAAGAGAAATGTCAAAGTGAAGGCAGAACTCCAATTAAATACAGGCTTACGACAAAATATTTGGAACAGAATTCAACAAAGGATTTCATCATCCCCAAAAAGATGGATGTACATTTTGTGAAAACTTTCACAAAAGGAAAAAGATAGTAAAAAGCACGAACATGAGAAACACCTGGAGAGAAAGCAAAAAGCAAACGACAGCTGGAAGCGTAGTTTTGCTTAAGAAAAGATTCAAATACTGAACTTTGATCTGCAAAAAGTACTTGTTACACCAAAACTCTTTGTATGTTATGCCTATTACAGCAGAAAATTAGCAACGAATAATTATACAACTTATGACCTAAATACGGGGGAAGTTAACTGCTATGTTTAGAATGAAAGTGAGGCGAAGCGAGGGAGTTGTGATATAGCTACATGTCTATATAATCACAAATTAAGAACGTAGGTGAAAAGGATCAATTTATTTATTACCCGAACAGTTGTGCCGCACAACTGAGACATTTACCCTTCACTTACTTCATAACCAAAGAAAATCTGTATACTATGTTACCACCTTTTTGATGCGGGCGTATTATGCTACATGTATACATGTACCACTGCCGTCCGTCTGTCCCTTTCACTTTGTTTTCGCAACTCCTCCTAATCCCTTTGGGGGATTTTGATTAAACATGGTACAAAGAAAGATCACAATAAGGAGGTGTACATGTTTTAAAAGAAGATAGGGCCATTAATTGACTTAGGTTTTCTATGCAAAATACTTTGTCTTCGCAACTCCTCCTAAACCCTTGGAAGGATTTTAATGAAACCAAGTACAAAGAAAGATCACACAATATGGAGGTGTGCTATCTGCAAGGGGAATGCTGTCCAATGTTTTTTTAAAGGAGTTACGGTTCGTGAACTTAGGATTTTGTATTCAAAATACTTTTGTCTTCGCAACTCCTCCTAAACCCTTTGGGGAGTTTGATGAAACTTGGTAAAAAGAAAGATCACAAAGTGGAGATGTGCATATTGCAAGGGGAATGCTCTCCAAAAAGGAGTTAGGGCTCTTTGACTTACTTAAGGTTTTTCTATGCAAAATACCTAGTCTTCGCAACTTATCCTAAACCCATGGGGGATTTTGATGAAACTTGGTACAAAGAAAGATCACAATGTGGAGATGTGCATATTACAAGAGGAATGCTGTCCAGTGTTTTTTTAAAGAGTTACGGCCCTTGAACTTAGGTTTTTGTATTCAAAATATTTTGTCTTCGCAACTCCCGTGAGGATCCGGGTTAGAATAGGTCCTCAGCATCCCCTTGCGTGTCGTAAGAGGCGACTGAATGGGGCGGTCCTTCGGATGAGACCGTAAAAACCGAGGCCCCGTGTCACAGCAGGTGTGGCACGATAAAGATCCCTCCCTGCTCAAAGGCCCTGAGTGCCGAGCAAAGGCCTAAATTTTGCAGCCCTTCACCGGCATTGGTGACGTCTCCATATGAGTGAAATATTCTCGGCGGGACGTAAAACAATAAATAATCAATCAATCAATCTTCGCAACTCCTACTAAACCATTTGGGAGAATTTAATGAAAATTGGTACAAAAAGAGACCATAATGTTACAAGGGGAACTGTGTGTATTTTTCTTAAATGAATTGTAAAACTTTGACTTAGATTTCTTATGCAAAATTCCATGGATTATTTCCTCCGATAGACATTTAAGTCCCTGGGTCCATAATATATGCGGACGTATCATGTACCGGTTTGGCGGTGCCTTATTTTTCTAATAAAGATTTTAGACATACAAAAATAGAAACTTGGTGATAAAATGTTACTGTTTACAGTTTAGAAAAATTGCTAATTCTTTAAGTAGAATGAAGCGTTCGTCCATATTATAACTAAGTACGTGTTTTCGCTTGAAACACGGTCTACTTTCGGTTTAACGTTTTAGTCGAGGAAGAAAAAAGTATAGGAACCGCACAATTTGACTCTTGTGTGTGGAAGATAAATAAAGTATAAGATTGAGAAGAAGCCATGTAAACGTTTTAGTCAACATCTTCGATGGCCGAAATGTGATGCCATTTATCAACATTGCAACAACAACCAAAAATAGAACTTAAACGTTTGAAAAAGTGCTCGTCGAAGAATAGTCAATAATGAAGTCAACTTGCTGCAAATCTGATGCTGGTCCGTCAATCCGTATTTCTGCTGACTATTCGTATGCTTAGTACGTATCCAAATTTTTTATAGACCAAATTCAAGATTAATCTGCAGGAGTATGAAAATGGATCTACAATGGGTGTGGTAGGCCTAGTGTGAGATGAGGCTTTCTTACTAGCTCTAGGAAGTAAGTTAACCCTTTAGTTCGATCGGTATATACTATTTAAAATATATATCTATGAACACTGAAATGTTGACATGAAAGTCAGAATTGTTTTTAATTGGTAACAGAACAGTCTATACGGACCTGCTTTTTAACTTTGATTAATTAGTCAGTGGGGCTAATTTTATGGATATCCCTAGCTCTCTTCAAAATAAACAATTGAAAGTATTTTTAGCAATAAAATGTCAAACTCTTCTGTTATTTCCAAAATGTCCAGATGATGCCATAGATAAAATAGGTTTGGAAATTTATTAAATTGTTATCAAAATGTTGCCTTGCTTTTTTATTCCTATACATCCAAGAAGGATCTCTTGTTAAAGGACATTTTATTGCAAGATTTTTGGGGAAAAATTAGCATGTGTTCCTTTTTTAAACTTTTATTCAATTTTTGGTTTGAATACTATTTGTTAACATATGTGCTTCTCAATTACAGATATTCCAATGGATTTTCCTGCTCGATATGATAAAAAGACGATTTCCCGATATTTTCTTTCATATTTTTCCTTAAAATAAAATAATAGTACACTGAATAGAATTTTGTTTTCATTGTCTTCATCTATTATTATACATTCTGCCTTAACTTTTCAATACAAATAGTTTGTAAGTAAAAGAAGGGTTAGAACAAAAATGTATTTTTTCCGTTTATCAAAAACAAATCTTAAAAAAATTCCTAAAAATAAACAGTTGAAGATATATTTAGGCTGTTGCCATTTTTCATCATACTTATGACTGAATTCATACGCAAAAAATTGTCAAACGTTTCATTCCACCTTAATTTTGGATATTAAGGAAATCATTATAGAATAGATAATACAGTAGAGGAAATACCAGCATGGGAGTTGTTTTCCTAGACATTTTTTTTAAATTTATGAATGCATGTAATTGATTATCTATGGAAAATATACACATTTTTGTACTCAATAGTCTACCATTATTTTTTTTGCAGGAGCATATGACATCACAAGAGCATCGATCTACCTCAAGATGCTTGGTCTTAGTCTGGATGATCAAGAGGCGTCTGTACACGTTCTGATGCATATTTTGACATATGAATGACGCTTAAAATTGTTCATTGTCTTGGCAACGCCTATTGTGACATGAGATGCTACAATGTAACTCCAACAAACCAGCGACTTTTAGTTATAATACCGGTTGCAGATGGAAAGAACTCGCTACAAATGTTATACGAACTCGCTACTAGGTTTGATGGGATCGCTGTGATCCACTCAATTGAGCGCTGGACCCCCGATTGCGAAGTGGCGTATTTAGTACGCTACCATAACCATTTGAAAAAATTAGAACACAGTTGTATATAGAAGATTGTTGATTTGTTTTTTATTATTTTTCAAAAATGTTTAGCTGGCAGGTATCCTGAAAGACAAAAGAATACCTTTAAATGCAAAGTACACACATGTTCGTATCGTTTGTATCCAATATACACTTCCAGTAAAATCATAATTAATCTTGTATAAATACAATATAGAATCCCTTTATCTTATACTATTGGCATTTTGCTCGAGCTCGGCGTTGGCATAGGTATACAAATCCCTTTTCTACATGTACTCAGAACTCATCGCATGTCTCGCGCACTCTACATATTGTCGAGTGCGCGAGATATTCTCGGTGTTCCGAATGTTTCTACATGCACTTCTAGCCTGGTTCCCTGTCCCATGCTCTATGTTCCGCGTCGCTACTTTATTCAGGGAGCCAGCTGGGGACCAGGCTACATACACTCCAAACAGAGAGGTTGTGAAAAAGTTTTGCTGCATTTATTTCAGAAAATAACCACAATCTGGCATCTTTGATTTTATAGATTGATTGATTATTTGTTTGTTTTTCCTCCCGTTGAGATATTTCACTCATATTATTGAGACGTCACTATTGCCGGTGAAGAGCTGCAAATTTAGACCTATGCTTAGCACTCATGGCTTTTAGCAGTGAGGGTTATTTTGCGTGCCACACTAGCTGCGACATGGGTCCTCCGTTTTTAAGGTCATATCCGAAAGACCCGTGATTCTAACTTCAAAATGCCGAGCTCTTGACGAAGGAGCAATCAATACCTCTTTTAACGTCTTAACTAGCTTAGGTTTGACACTGATTTTATAGATAATTAACATTCATTTGCAAGGTTTTAGGCTTCTTTTAAGACTCACATGAATCAGTCATATTTGCAACATCTTGTAGAGTCGTCGGCACAGTCTCCATTTTCAAATTCATCAAATCCGCACTCATATTTACAAGAACAGTCTAGCTCACTTGGTCCGGGCCCATAGACTGGGGCGGGGTCTGTATATACCGGCTCATATTGGTATTGGTAGTAGTTCACTTCCTGCTCCTGGGGCTCTGAAAATAACAAGAATCCATTTTGAAATGAAAGTTTGTCTATTTACAATGCTTTAATTTATATGACATTTTAAATCTTTGAAATAAACAAAAATAACACAAAACGGATTTGGCGCTCAAAAGGTTTTTTTTTTTTTGCTTTTGTTATAAAGATTTTTCTCGTTGATATCATTAGTACATGTTTAGATAAAATTGAAAAGTAAAAAAAGCTTTCCGAGAAGCAAAATGCGTGTTTACCAATTCCAAAAAAAAAAATCCAACTTCCAATTTTTGATTTCTGAAGATAAACAATAAATTCAAACCCTGGACGAGGAACATATTATGAAAATGGATTAAAAAGTGTTGATTTCCTTGTGACAAATAAATGCATTAATGTTGAAATTCTGGGAAAATTCAGGCATATTTGAGTTGACATGTCAATCAAAGTGTAAACCTAAACCGGTTCCGGCATTTACACGTTTTCCAGAATCAAAACATCACTTCAGGGTTTACAAAGAGAAGTGGATGTAGGATATGTGCCTGTCAATTTCTTTGAAGAGAATACTTTGAACCCGTGCTCGATTTTTGTGCGAGTCACGATGAGAGTGATGTATGCCTAGTGATGGTCCGATGATCGATTGTAATCGAAAATTGATCGGTTTACCAATATCGATTACAAAATTACGCAATCAAAAGTCGCTGTCAGAACCAGAAATAAAAATGGCGGATAACAAGGCCCGGATAGTTTCCGTCTTTTAGTTTATTTCAAATGGGGAGCTACATGTATAGTCAACACGCGGAAGTCACCGGTAGTCTTCCTGTCATTCATTCCCAAGGAAGCATTCATATATAGGTATACTTCTTGTCATTCGTTCCGATGAAAGCATTCGTATATAGAAGACCCCGAAATATTTCAACAAGGGGAAAATAAAGGCAATCTTTCTGATTTTATTAAAAATATAAAATGGCGATGTAACAAAGTATCAAACGTAATCATAGTCCAAAAAAAAACACGATTATTAATCGATCGGTTTGATACTTTCAAGTACATGTATTTTAGTGATGATCGATTAGGATTTCAAACCGATTGCCCATCACTACATATGTCAGAACTCTTCGTTTCTTTTCTGTACGTGCACGCAGATTAAAGTTGTACAGCTTTATATTTGGGAAAAACAACGCACAACACGCAAGATTAAAAAAAAAACCCAAAGAAAATCCGTAATGGATGTAACAGATGTAGATAACTTACGGGGCTGGACTGGAGCGGGGGGAGGGGCTGGTCTTCCTCGTCTGATGATAGTTCCATTGTCATCCACTCTCACCCCACGACGCCCGGCTCCTCTCTGTCCTCTGCGAATAGCACTGCGCTTGTACCTTGAGGAGGGGGTCTCTGAAGCATACCTGTCAGGATTCGCTTCCCGTCGGTAGCGGGGCTTATAGCGTGGATTTTCTGAAAGAAGAATTATACATGTACATGTATTTATTTTAAGGACTTTTTTGGTCTGTATTGAGTTCCTTCATTCATTATAGTATTCCTGTCTGAAGATAACAAAATGGAGACTGGCGGTTTCTTTAACGCATGCATATGACGTAGCAAACTACGCACCGGAAAACCCATCGGTTGGCGCTAAATTCAAAACATCAAACGCATATAAGAATATACATATGCATGTAACACTTCCTACAAATGTTTTTATGATATAAAAAATGTTTTATTTCCTCTATTACAGAGATTATCGATACATATATACAAAGGATAAACTATAATTTTACTTAAATACACATAAAACATGAATTAAATAATAGATTTTACCTTAAAAAACAAGAAGAGAATAATGGCAATATATATACAATGGAAATATTGAGTTTGGAATGTGATGTACACTTAAAGTAGAATAGAGCCAGGCTAGGCCCGCAAACCTTTCAGGTGATTTGATGTTTACATCTCTGTTGTAGAGTGCACGAGAGGTGACTATATGTGGTCAGCGTTTAGTTTATTTCCTTATCAGCTTGGGACGTCCGAGAAGAATAAGGAATAGATCATATTCTGACAGGGTGCAAAAATTCAGAAATGTTTGTGAAGACATGTGCCACCTGTTATTATCTACACAGACTGAAAATGCAATATCAAAATGGATGTCCGATGTTTCCACGTTGTGGGAATTTCATCAAAATTATTACCTGAAAGAGTTCTATACACAGCTTTTTGTCTTGTTTATTTTCGAGGTGTTTTTCTTTGTGTGTTTTTTTATAAATACTGTTTTTCAAATTTTCTCTATATTTAGCATCTCATTAAAACAAATGGTGGGGGAAGGAACGACAGCTCTCCTTGCTTGGTGGAGTATGGATAAAAAAAATTGGCAATGATTGACAAATGAGGTGATATATTCTTAGTTACAACCGTTTTTATGGGGGTCCAGACAAATAATATGACAAGCTTGTTCGCCATAGGGTCAGCCATCCACGAAACAGCCAAAGTCTGATCTTATTAACATCATAAAATAAGTATTCAATGACAATCAATATTATACAACATACTAAATGTATATGTATTGTTGGTAACTGTTCAGTTCAGTTTATTTTCACTCAAATCATGGAATAGAACATTATTTTCTATTTAAGGAATAAAAGCAATTTTTATTCGTTTTATACGATAATAATTCCAATGTCCTTTCTTACAATTGTTTTGATTGGATACAATTAAATCTAAATGATAATTTACACATCAATAAATCCGATTGATTGTGTTTTTCGTCCCGTTGACAATATAGACCTATGCTTAGTACCGGCGGTTTTTAGCAGTAAGGGTTCTTTTGCGTGCCACACATGCTGCGACACGAGACCTCCATTTTTAAGGTTATATCCGAAAGACCCGTGATTCTCACTTCGAAATGCCGAGCTCTTGACTAAGGAGCAATCACTACCTATTTTCACGTCTTAGGTTTGATGCAGCTGGTCCGAGCGCGGGACTCGAACTCACGACCTTCCGATCATGAGACGAGAGCTCTACCACTGAGCTACCGCAACCGGTCTCAATACGCGCATGAAAACGAATAACTATTCCATTTAAAAAAAAATTGTTAATACAGTGAACAAATTGGAAATATAAAAATTAAACATTCTTTTTAAAGAATTTATCAATGTGTAAACTCAGGACATTTTACTCACAAACGTAACATAAAAGTGCGAAGTTTGTGAGTAAAATGTCCAGAGTTTATACACACCGAGATCGATAAATTCTTCAAAAACGAATGTTTAATCCTATATACATGTAATGTAAGTTGGGGCCGTTTACGGATTATAAACCGCGAAGCGTTTTATAGAATTGCGTAAATTACCCCAGCTTACTTTATATCGTATAAAACGAATAACAAATACATTAATTTCTTATAATTCAATTTAATAAACTGCTTTGAATATCAGTTGATGAGTAATTCTAGAAAAAATATGATTTTGTACGGTCAAACGCATTGTGATGTCATTACTAGAACGTCATATAGCGGAACTTGAGGGCACCTTTGTTTTATACGATATAAAGAATTTTGCGTTTCAGAAGAAAAAAAATTAAATTATTTCAGTATGAAATACACACTGAACTAAGCAATCTACTCTGCAGATACTTAAAAAATTTCAACGTTAATTTGATTTAATTTCTCATCTGAAAGTTGTCTATTAAACAGCAACGATGAAAGCAAGATTCAAAGCAGTATTTTTAAAAAGACAGTAAGTATTTTCTTCTTCATATGCGAATAATCCATTTGACACCGATTGTTTTGAGTAGAATGCTGTAATATTAAAATTGTCAGCTTCAAATGTTACCAATATGTGCAGAGTAATTCAACTATTCTATTCACTAATCTATTTTGAAATAATTTGATCATACTAGCAAGATTTATTATAATCAATCATGTGAACTGAAATAGCGAATTACTTCAAAAAGGTTGCATAACAAAATAACACATATAACGAATATTTTGCCCAACACTATAGCTAGAACGTTCCGTTTGCTTTACTTTGAATTCTGGTTTAATTAGTTGTAGACCATCAAAATGTAATAATACATATTGAAATATGTAGTTTGAACCGATTCATGCTGTGCATATCTTGAAAGTTTACTTGACTTATAAATACGTGTACGTTTAATTTCAGTATCTAAAAACTGAGTATTGATAAAGTTATACAACCGATGATGGAAATAGTTGAAGTTTATGTGCTAGTCTGCTGACTAGTAACTTCTACTATACGGCAAATAATGCTATGCTGTGAATAATAACCATTAAAATTTGCAACCTAAAGAAAAAAAAGATATTCTTTCAAACTTTCCTTGTTACCGAAGGGCCCAAGAATTCATTTAAGACCCAAAATATACATCTGCATCATAAAACTTTTTGTAGCAAATTATTGTCGCCGCCAAGTTCTAACCAATTCTGTTTCAAAAGTAAAACAGAAATTCTGTTTTAACCAGACTATACCCCGGAAATAATATAAATCGTCACTCACCAGCCGTGCATAACTGAATAAGTACCACCAGTCCTACCAAAATAAGTAATTTGTTCATGACGAGGGATTTGGTTGCTGGCCTTTCACACTACGAAAGCTCCAATGCAAATGTCGGAAAGTTTCAAAAATTCTCAGCTTAAATATGTAGTAGACAGTCGTAAATACTCATCTCCCAAGACATTTACGATTTGTTCAATCATATTGTTTGTCACTTGGAAGTAATTTCTGGAACAAGAGAAATGATGAATAAACAAGTTAGCATCAAATCCCAAACAAAGCATATCAACGCGTCCACCGACCCAAACGTCATCGTTAGTGATTAATAAAAAATACAAAGGCTGTGATTAATTATTATAACATATAATGTCACTTAATTTGACTTAGGACAATGCCCAAATTCCAAAACCTAAGGAGCATTTTGAGTGGACATGACTGGGTTTCCATTATTTTTAAGATCCCACAGAGGAAATTTGAGAAGGGTTTCAAATGACTAAAAAAATTCTTTTACGGAATTGACTGAATATCAACCAAAGTTATGTATTTTATTAACAGCAAGAGAAATTCATATATGAAAAGGCGAAGATAAGTATGATAAAAAGGTTTGATAAAAAGATAAGTTTGATAAAAAGGTTCTTCCAATAATTCTTTAAGGTCGTGATATATGGGGTTTTGACAATTCAAACATGTAGAAATGTAAACGTGTATCGAATCTATACACCGAATCATGATTTATGGTTTCTTGGCCATTGTATTAAATTCCGGGTAAGTTTTTTTTATAGTAAAAAAAGTTGTGAAGTATATATTTTGTACACATCTTCTACATAGCTTAACAGCGCAGTGAGTGGACAATGTTGATGTGAATTTTAATCAAGAGGATTAGATGTGTAGAGAAAATTTTAAAACAAGAATGTAGTTTAAAATGTATATATGTTTCAACAAAATGTATAGAAACAGCAAATTGGCCGATTATTGTCATTAAAGAAACTCTGAATAATCAATTTTAACAGAAATGAGTCTGATTGTAATACAGTCAATGTTCATCAGGTAAAGGTGTACTATAGTGTTTTCACGTTTAAAAGTTGTCTACAAGCCACGGTACCAAAAGAATATTACAGGTGCATATTTACATTAAAGCAAGATTCAGAATAAGTAATCAAAAATTACCTATTGAGGCAAGTAGATGGAGCACCCAAAAACTTGTACTTATGTAAAAAAAAAAAAATTATAATAATAATGTTCGGTATGATGACGTGTTTAGCTCTTATTATAGCCTAATTTACATTTGACTTGTGATGCTCCCACGGGGCCTGTATCTACCTTGCATTGTCCCACGCAGACCGTAACTGTACATGTATATAGTTCCCGTGCGATGGCTGTGAGATTTTCGCACGGACTCTGTGGCCTCTATGGTTGTATTGCGTAGTTTGAATTTGAAGTCAGCTTATGCTCATTGCACGATCTCTGCATGGTCATTTCGCGGAAGAAGTGCGCTGATAAAACAGCAAATGCCCGATCATTTAAAGACATTTGGGCAAAAAAATAATTGTACGGAGATTGCAGTCTTGTGGCACACTTGACAGGCTCTTGTACGGGAGTCGCGAGGGCTTCGTGCGATTTCCGAGAGAAACTTGTGAAGAGCGCGCGGGGACAAGCGTATCATTGCTCTGTGTCCGAACAATATTCACACCACAGCCAATGTACGGATTTAACCCGACTTCTTTACGAGAGTCCGTACCAAAATAAATGACACGATGTTCGAATGTAATGTATTAGTAAATATAAGTGCTGTAGCCGGTGTCATCCTGCGATACCCAGAAAATCGTACAGAAATGAATCGGCACGTGCACAGTTGAAAATGTGAACTGGGCTTATAAGAAAACTTAGTGGTAAGTCTTCCAGGGAAAACACGTTTCGTCTGCCTACTTCTAATTTCATTTGAAAAATTACTTCATCATTTAAAGTATCATCATGGCAAAAAAGTATATAATTATCAATTTTATGTCAGAATTCAGTTCTGTTCAAGTTTACCAGAATGACAATGCATATTCTAATATGATGAATTAGATGAAAGATGAGATATTGTTATGAGATGCCATTTGTGAGATTCTATCTGAAATAAAGACATATTTAATTCAAGGTTCTCAGGCCTTCAGTCATTACTTTGTGACAAATTTGTTTACTAGTATGGCAAAAAAATTAAAGTTGCGTCAAACAGGAAGTGGACATGTGGGAGGTTGGGGACTGGGTGAGGCAGGACATGGCGCCATACTGATGATCTGTGCCAAATATCAGGAAGCTGGCCTGTGCGATTCCTGAGAAAAATTAACCATGTGAAAAATATGGTCCCATGTTGCGTCAAAAGGAAGTGGGCATGCGGCAGATTGGAATCTGTGTTACACGATACAGTTGTCCATATGATGCAATGTGCCAAAATCAGGAATCGGCCCAGTGTGGTTCCTGAGAAAAATGTGACAGAAATTTGTCCATGTTAAAAATATTCTGAGTTGCATCTAACAGGAAGTTGACATGCGGCAGATTGGAAACTGTGTTACACGATACAGTTCTCCATACTGATGCTCTGTGCCAAAATATCAGAAAGGTGGCCTGTGTGGTTCCTGAGAAAAAATTGACAGAAATTTATCCATTGTTAAAAATATTTCAAGTCGCGTCAAACAGGAAGTTGACATGCGGCAGATTGGAAACCGCGTTACACGATACAGATCTCCATACTGATGCTCTGTGCCAAATATCAGGAAGCTGACCTGTGTGGTTCCTGAGAAAAATGTGACAGAAAATTTGTCCATGTTAAAAGTATTCTAAGTTGCGTCAAACAGGAAGTTGACATGCGGCAGATTGGAAACTGCGTTACACGATAAGTTGTTCTCATACTTAAGCTCTGTGCCAAATATCAGGATGCTGGGCTATGGTTTCTGAGAAAAATGTGACAGAAAATTTTGTTACGCCGAAGACGACTAAAGTGATCCCTATATGTCGCCGCCACTGCTAGTTAACGCAGGCAGGCGACACAATAAACAATTAGCATTGTATTTACTTTCTAAATATACTAACGTTAGCGGACCAGATGTCCCAATTTTTTTTCATAGAAAAATATATCTATTATCAGTGATCTTGCCAAATTTAAAAATTCACTCCAGCATTGCATTCTTTGTTGTCATTGTCTACTATCATTTTGATGCCCTCTCATTAGTCCAGATGATTTTTTCTGGAGTATACATGTACCTCAGAGTGAGTTCACTCCAAAATTATTCGGGGCTTTCTATTGACCAACATTGGCTTTGATGTCATTTATCGACCAGTCAAATTCCGAGTTTTACAATAAGTATCGTTACGTGTCAGTCATAATGGTTTTCATAAAACGAGTTCGATCATCAACCAAAATAGATTCCC
>CAJDSM010000494.1:40167-55932 GCA_903981925.1 Ostrea lurida
GAGAGGATGCCGCGAACCGTTTATAGAATTGGCCGTAATGACCCCCAGCTTACTTTATATCGTATAAAACGGAATAACAGTAATTACAATTAATTTGATCTTAATAAAGGTTCAAGGTTTAATAAACTGTCGTTTTGAATAGTCAAGGTTGATAGTGAGTAGTTCGTAGAAAGAGAGATAGTGAAGTTGTTGTATCGTTCAAGGTGTAGTCGCATGGGGGGTGGAATGTGGATGGATTCATTACTATGGTGAGGAACAGGTCATAGGTTAGGGGCTGGAACTTGTGGAGAGGGCACCTTTGTGTTTACTACGATATAATAGAGAGGTTTTGCGTGTTCAGAAGAAAGAGAATATTAAATGTTGATTTGTCAGTAGTGTAATACAGACGCACTGGAAGACTTGATGAGCAATCTACTTCTAAGCGTGAGTATACTTAGAAAAAGTTTCAGTTCAAACGTGGTTTATAGGTTTTTGGATTAAAATTATTCTTCATCTGAGAAGGGTTGTCGTTTTTTTTTCGCGCCCGCCCTTATGTGAGAGAATTACCAAGCGAAATAAGAAACCCACGGGGGGGATGGGGGGGAAAAAAAATAAGAGGTGTTGGGAAATGGGGCGCTTAGTCCATGAGCAGAAAAGAGAATCCCGAGAGGGGGAGCAGTATTGTGGTAGACAAACCGGACAGGTAAGTATTTTTCTTCTCATAGTGCGAATAGAGCCTATTGTGGTGAATCACGGCCTGATTTGGTGATGGTGTAGGAGATTAGTATGGGTCTTGGTGTGGTTATGGGGGTTATTATGTGTTTTAAGAGAAGTTGTGGCAGTTGCTTCAAGAGGGTTTGTTTAATCTGCGGGGAGAGTGGGATGTTGGCAGAGTATAGTTCAATTCTATTCTAGTTCGATCTGAGGGGGTGAGATCTATTTTGAAATAATTTGATCATAGCTGAGCAAGATTTATTATAATCAATCATGGGTAACTGAAAATAGAGCGAATTTAACTGTTTCAAAAATGATGTTGCCAATAAACAAAATAACACAATAGAACGAATATTTTGCCCAACACTTTGCATAAGAGGACGTGTCCGTTGGCTTTACTTTAGATTGGCTGGTTTAATGTAGTGTTAGGACATGCAAAAGTTGGTAATAATAGCGATATTGAGAATAGTGTGTAGTTTGAAGCCGCGATCATTATTGTGTGTCATGTATCTTGAATAGTTACTTGACTTATAAATACGTGTACGTTTAATTTCAGTATCTAAAAACTGAGTATTGATAAAGTTATACAACCGATGATGGAATAGTTGAAGTTTATGTGTAGTCTGCTGACTAGTAACTTCTACTATACGGCAAATAATGCTAATGCTGTGAATAATAACCATTAAAATTTGCAACCTAAAGAAAAAAAAGATATTCTTTCAAACTTCCTTGTTACCGAAGGGCCCAAGAATTCATTTAAGACCCAAAATATACATCTGCATCATAAAACTTTTTTGTAGCAAATTATTGTCGCCGCCAAGTTCTAACACAATTCTGTTTCAAAAGTAAAACAGAAATTCTGTTTAACCAGCAGCTATACCCCGGAAAATAATATAAATCGTCACTCACCAGCCGGCATTAACTGAATAAGTACCACCAGTCCTACCAAAATAAAGTAATTTGTTCATGCGACGAGGATTTGGTTGCTGGCCTTTCACACTACGAGAAGCTCCAATGCAAATGTCGGAAAGTTTCAAAAATTCTCAGAGCTTTAAATATGTATAGACAGTCGTAAATACTCATTCTCCCAAGACATTTACGATTTGTTCAATCATATTGTTGTCACTTGGAAGTAATTTCGGAACAAGAAAATGAATGAATAAACAAGTTAGCATCAAAATCCAAACAAAGCATATCAACGCGGTCCACCGACCCAAACGTTCATCGTAGTGATTAATAAAAAAATACAAAGGCTGTGATTAATTATTATAAACTATAATGTCACTTAATTTGACTTGGACAATGCCCAAATTCCAAAACCTAAGGAGCATTTTGAGTGGACATGACTTGGGTTCCCATATTATTTTTAAGATCCCACAGAGGAAATTTGAGAAGGGTTTCAAATGACTAAAAAAATCTTTTACGGAATTGACTGAATATCAACCAAAGTTATGTATTTTATTAACAGCAAGAGAAATTCATATATGAAAAGGCGAAGATAAGTATTGATAAAAAGGTTTGATAAAAAGATAAGTTTGTATAAAAAGGTTTTTCCAATAATTCTTTAAGGTCGTGATATATGGGGTTTTGACACATTCAAAACATGTAGAATGTAAACGTGTATCGATCTATACACCGAATCATGATTTATGGTTTCTTGGCCATTGTTATTAAATTCCGGGTAAGTTTTTTTTATAGTAAAAAAAGTTGTGAAGTATAATATTTTGTACACATCTTCTACATAGCTTAACAAGCAGTGAGTGGACAATGTTGATGGTGAATTTTAATCAAGAGGATTAGATGTGTAGAGAAAATTTTAAAACAAGAATTGTAGTAGTTTAAAATGTATATATGTTTCAACAAATGTATAGAAACAGCAAATTGGCCGATTATTGTCATTAAAGAAACTCTGAATAATCAATTTTAACAGAAATGAGTCTGATTGTAATACAGTCAATTGTTCATCAGGTAAAGGTGTACTATAGTGTTTTCACGTTTAAATAAGAGTTGTCTACAAGCCACGGTACCAAAAGAATTATTACAGGTGCATATTTTCATTAAAGCAAGATTCAGAAATAAGTAATCAAAAATTACCTATTGAGGCAAGTAGATGGAGCACCCAAAAACTTGTACTTATGTAAAAAAAAAAAAATATATAATAATAATGTTCGGTATGATGACGTGTTTAGCTCTTATTATATAGCCTAATTTACATTTGACTTGTGATGCTCCACGGGGCCTGTATCTACCTTTCATTGTCCCACGCAGACCGTAACTGTACATGTATATAGTTCCCGTGCGATGGCTGTGAGATTTTCGCACGGACTCTGTGGCCTCTATGGTTGTATTGCGTAGTTTGAATTTGAAGTCAGCTTATGCTTCATTGCACGATCTCTGGCATGGTCATTTCGCGGAAGAAGTGCGCTGATAAAAAACAGCAAATGCCCGATCATTTAAAGACATTTGGGCAAAAAAAAATAATTGTACGGAGATTGCAGTCTTGTGGCCACACTTGACAGGCTCTTGTACGGGAGTCGCGAGGGCTTCGTGCGATTTCCGAGAGAAACTTGTGAAGAGCGCGCGGGACAAGCGTATCATATTGCTCTGTGTCCGAACAATATTCACACCCAACAGCCAATGTACGGATTTAACCCGATTCTTTACGAGAGTCCGTACCAAAAATAATTGACACGATGTTCGAATGTAATGTATTAGTAAATATAAGTGCTGTAGCCGGTGTCATCCTGCGATACCCAGAAAATCGTACAGAAATGAATCGGCACGTGCACAGTTGAAAATGTGAACTGGGCTTATAAGAAAACTTAGTGGTAAGTCTTCCAGGGAAACACGTTTCGTCTGCCTACTTCTAATTTCAATTTGAAAAATTACTTCATCATTTAAAGTATCATCATGGCAAAAAAGTATATAATTATCAATTTTATGTCAGAATTCAGTTCTGTTCAAGTTTACCAGAATGACAATGCATATTCTAATATGATGAAATTAGATGAAAGATGAGATATTGTTATGAGATGCCATTTGTGAGATTCTATCTGAAATAAAGACATATTTAATTCAAGGTTCTAGGCCTTCAGTCATTACTTTGTGACAAATTTGTTACTAGTATGTCAAAAAAATTAAAGTTGCGTCAAACAGGAAGTGACATGTGCAGGGATTGGAAACTGCGTTTACACAATACAGTTTCCCCATACTGATGATGCTGTGCCAAATATCAGGAGCTGGCCGTGTGATTCCTGAGAAAAAATTAACCATGTGAAAAATATTCCATGTTGCGTCAAACAGGAAGTGGGCATGCGGCAGATTGGAATCTGTGTTACACGATACAGTTGTCCATACTGATGCAATGTGCCAAATATCAGGAACCTGGCCAGTGTGGTTCCTGAGAAAAATGTGACAGGAAATTTGTCCATGTTAAAAATATTCTGAGTTGCATCTAACAGGAAGTTGACATGCGGCAGATTGGAAACTGTGTTACACGATACAGTTCTCCATACTGATGCTCTGTGCAAAATATCAGAAAGGTGGCCTGTGTGGTTCCTGAGAAAAAATTGACAGAAATTTATCCATTTAAAAATATTCAAGTCGCGTCAAACAGGAAGTTGACATGCGGCAGATTGGAAACCGCGTTACACGATACAGATCTCCATACTGATGCTCTGTGCCAAATATCAGGAAGCTGACCTTGTGGTTCCTGAGAAAAATGTGACGAAATTTGTCCATGTTAAAAGTATTCTAAGTTGCGTCAAACAGGAAGTTGACATGCGGCAGATTGGAAACTGCGTTACACGATACAGTTGTCCATACTTAAGCTCTGTGCCAAAATATCAGGATGCTGGCTATGGTTTCTGAGAAAAATGTGACAGAAAATTTTGTTACGCCGAAGACGACATAAAGTGATCCCTATATGTCGCCGCCACTGCTAGTTAACGCAGGCAGGCGACACAAAACACAATTAGCATTGTATTTACTTTCTAAATATACTAACGTTAGCGGACCAGATGTCCCAATTTTTTTTCATAGAAAAATATATCTATTATCAGTGATCTTGCCAAATTTAAAAATTCACTCCAGCATTGCATTCTTTGTTGTCATTGTCTACTATCATTTTGATGCCCTCACATTAGTCCAGATGATTTTTTCTGGAGTATACATGTACCTCAGATGAGTTCACTCCAAAATTATTCGGGGTCTTTCTATTGACCAACATTGGCTTTGATGTCATTTATCGACCATGTCAATTCCGAGTTTTACAATAAGTATCGTTACGTGTCAGTCATAATGGTTTTCATAAAACGAGTTCGATCATCAACCAAAATAGATTCCCAAGTTGATTGATTGATTATTTGTTGTTTTACGTACCACTCGAGAATATTTCACTCATATGGAGACGTCATCCCATTAACCGGTGAAGGGCTGCAAATTTAGGCCTATGCTCGGCACTCAGGCCTTTGTGAGCAGAGCAGGGAGGGATCTTTTTCATGCCACACCCGCTGTGACACGGGACCTCGGTTTTTCCGGTCTCGTCCGAATGACCGCCCCATTCAGTCGCCTCTTACGACACGCAAGGGGATGTTGGGGACCTATTCTAACCCGGACGCAGAGATAATTTAAAGAGCGCATGTCCGTGTGCGAACGCACATTGGTTTGTTGCTAGTTAAAACAACGTGGAGGGTTTTTCGACGCTGTTGAAAATGATAGTATTAAATTTGGTGATTTACAATATCCCCCTCCCCTTTTTAGCTCGGCGGAACGAATGTCCGAAGAGCTATTGTCATGACCCCGATGTCGTCGTCACACTTTAAGAAAAAAATCTATACCTTCTGAACCAAGGGGGACAGGGCTTTGATACTTCACATATAGATGCCTCAAGATGATACCTTTGTTTTGGTTCCAAGATTTTTGACCTAGTGACCTTGACCGTTAACCTAATGACCTTGACCTTTAATACAAATAGGCGAAGGTAACATCGTGTTAAACGTAATCATAATCCAAAAAACATATACAAAATCGAGTGTTGGGCAACACGGACCTCCGACAAAGCGAAGGTAAGATCAGGTGCCATGGAGGAGTAAGCATCCTCTGCTGACCGGTCACACCCGCCGTGAGCCAGTAGTCGAAATAAAGTAAACGGGATTACCCGTAGTCAAATCTAGTAGGAAAATGACTGTCTAACAAAGGGTATCAAACAAATCAGTCAACATATGACTTAGTGATACTTTGTAATCGCAAACAAGGTCATTATAGCGACCGTAGAATTTGCGAAATGATGACTTTAAACGAGATTCGTTAAAACCCTGCAACTTCAACTTTTTTGTTAGTAGTTGGCCTCGCTTTAAAAAAATCCGCATACGCATAGCATGCTCTTGCGTATCGAATCAACTGCGAGATATACACACCATAAGCAGGTGATAGTGGTATATTACTACATAGAAAGGGAAAGTTGACGACTGCAACGTTAAAGTCATCACCCTTATCATATAGTGTATTTGTCAGTTTGCCATTAGAGTCAATGTTAAGTAAAATATCCAAATATGAAGCAGATCTGTCAGATTCTGTGGTGTCCTTTATATCGAGTTCTTCGGGATATATCAAATGGACATAATTGTGAAAATTATGATTGTTAATTGATAGCACATCATCTATATACCTATATGTAAGGTTGAAGGACACGGCAAGTTTTTTGTTTTAATCCCGTAACAGTTTTTGTACAAATTTTGCTTCATATGTCTGCCAATAAAGGGGCACAATTAGTGTCCATAGGAATACCAACGGATTGTTGGAAGACCTGATCTACTTAATCTACTTTTACAAACATATAGCTTGATATTTCATGTCAGTATAGATGCCTCATGATAAGACTTTTAACCAAGCTCCCGTGGGGATCCGGGTTAGAATTGGCCCTCAGCATCCCCTTGCTTGTCGTAAGAAGCGACTAAATGGGGCAGTCATTCAGATGAGACCGGAAAAACCGAGGCCTCGTGTCACAGCAGGTGTGTCACGAAAAAGATCCCTCCCTGCTCAAAGGCCCCGAGTGCCGAGCAAAGGCCTAAATTTTGTCGCCCTTCACCAGCAACTGGTGACGTCTCCATATGAGTGAAATAATTCTCGGTGGGACGTAAAACAATAAATTTAACTAAGTGACCTTGGAGTTTGAGCTACTTTTCAAAAGCTATATCTTTTGAACTAAAGGGAATATATGCCTCATGATGAAACCTTTATTTTGGTACCAAGACTTTTGACCTAGTGACCGTGGACTTTGACCTACTTTTCAAAAATATTAACCTGGGATATATCTTTTGAACCAAGGGGGACTGGCTTTGATATTTCACATATAGATGCCTCATGATGAGACTGTTGTTTTGGTACAAAGACTTTTGACCTAGTGACCTTGATCTTTAACCTACTTTTCAAAAAAATTAACCTTGGCTATGTCTTTGAACTAAGGCGGAATAGGGCTTAGATATTTCATGTATAATATGCCTCATGATGAACCTTTTGTTTGGTACAAAGACTTTGACCTAGTGTGGCCTTGCGACCTTACTTTTCAAAATCTTTAACCTGGGCTATGTCTTTTGAAGTAAAAGGAATTAAGGCTTTGTATTGTATTGTATTAAGTCGTTTCCGGAGATACCAGTTTCGTCATTTGAATGTCACATGACTCTCATCCTTACATGACGTTATTTAGGATTTTGTTCAAAATAGCGGCACCCTTATATATAACAATAAGAGAGGTACATCGAAGCTTAGAGAAAATAATCAAAATTAAAGGTCGAGTTAGTCAACATATAAATAAACAGTAGCGATAACGCAATATTTAGAGGTGAGGACACCTGATGAAATAGCTCTTTAAAAAGTCGAAGCGGATGAAACGATATCGCAGTCCTTCTGTTAATAGAACTTGTTGAGTCCGGCGAGAGATGCCCTTAGAAAATCCGAGAGATGAATGAAATAAAAACCCGATATCATTACCGAATGCTTGAATCTTGGGTGAACATTTGTACATTGTGCGTGGAATGTTGCCAGAATGTTGACGGTACAACGGTGACAATTCGGGTGCAAATCATTACTAATGTAATCAAAACATGCCCCAAATTACGTAGTTGTTCACATACCGTGGTAACGTGTTTTTCTACCTCCTAATGAGTAAGAGTGCCGAATATCCAGGAAACGACGTATGAATGCCTCATCGAGGAGACCTTTGTTTTGGTACACAATAGACTTGTGACCTTAGACGCTTGACCAACTTTTTGATTCAAAAACTCTTACCTGGCGCTATAGCATTTGAACTAAAAGGAATTTAGGATCCGCATTGATATTATATGTTTATAGATGCCCTCATCAAGAGACCTTTGGTGTTTAGAGCCCGTGTGTAGGACCGTAACCTTGAACTTAAACCCTACTTTTCAAAACGTCTCACTACCTTGAAGTGACTATATTCATTTGAACTTAAGGGGATTAGAGCTTTGAATTCTATATCACATATAGCAGTGGTCGCAACAAGGTCCCCAATACCTTTACCGTACATTTCGGTCAGACAGAACTTTATGATACACCGGGCCGGCCCAGTGTTTTACCGCACCCGAATGATTATGTGAACAAGATGAAAACTGTGTATTTAAAATACTTATATTGCAGTAGATTCCTCTAGAAAATCAATTAACGAGTTCCAAATTTTCTTTCTCCACTATAGCTTCACAAGTTGTCATTGTCATTGCACCCTTTCAAAAGCGGACATACATATTGTTCCAATACCTCGTCATCTCTTCTCCACTTTCATTGTCATTGGTACTACTGATTAAGAAATTAAGATTATAAAATTACGAACGATTGTTTGTGTTATCAATATGACTTCTGAAATTTTCAAATTTTATTTACATGCTACCTCATTTGAGAATTCCTCCCTTAGAGAGCTACTGCTACTTGATGCGTCTCTTTCACTCTCCTCTTGCTATGTTCAGAAGGTCTTGGTTTTAGAGCCGTGGGACTGTATGATAAAGGCTAAACTAATTTTTAAAACAAGAGGCCCACAGGCCTTGACGGCTCACCTGAGTTATCATTAGCCAACATAGAGGAGTTCTCATATTTGCATTTCTAAGTCTCAATACGGATCTGTATATTACATGTTCAACAATCTTTCAAAATATGCATTATGGCTTCCTTATTCAGTATACAAAGAAGATTATCAATTCAATCTCACAAGATTGGCAACGCGATTTTAAATGAAAACCACACATTAATGGTCCAGTGAGTTGGACCTTGCGACCAAAATTCGATAGAATATCTTTATCTCATGCAGTAGTATATACGATGTATCGTACTATGATAAGTGAGCTCTAGGTAGAAAGGGATAATGCTCTAAACCCGAAACCATTATTGCTTAACTTTGATATCAAGTGCACTTGACACTTTGCCCTTTTGACCCCAAATTCAATAGAAACACCTTTGTCCCATGCGGTAGACCAGTATGCATGATATGCGATGGCTAACACTAAAAGTCTGGGAACTACACGGTTATTCTGTCTACAGACGGATAGACAGACAACCCGATTTCAGTAACAACAACACAACCCAACCCCCCCCCCCCAAGCTGTGTTTGCAGGGGCCCATGATATAATTATAATAAAAGGCTCCCTGTCATTCTATATATTCATTTAGCTTCACAGATTATGAATAGCATGAAAAAAAGATGCCTTGTTCAAATGTTATACATATAAACATATGTTTACCAAGTTTGGCTCCCCCCCCTAGGGGTCCGAACCCCTACCCGGCGAGGGATCAAACCAAATTTACAATTTTGGTAAGGCACTTCCTGACTCTACATCCACTAAGCCCCATTTCGGTTTCTCTCCAGACATGTGCGGTTGTAAAGGAAGAAGATTTTGAAAAATTGGCACTTTGGCAGTTTTTGCCCACCCCCAAGGGTGCAAAAAGACCTTAAAATTTACAATTTTATGTGCCCCTTGTTCCCAAAGATGCTTCAATACTAAATTTGAAAAGAATTCGAAACTGCGTGCGTTATCAAGGAAGAAGTTAAAAATGTTCAATGTTAACAGACATTATATACCAAAATTTGGCGCCTGCAACCTGGTTCAGAACCCCTACACCAGGGACCACCAAATTACATTTTGTAAAGGCCTTTCCTGCTCTACATCACTGATGCATTTGGTTTCTCTCAGACATGTGTGTTGTAAAGAAGAAGATTTTGAAATTGGTCACTTTTGGCCAGTTTTGCCCCGCCCCCAAAACCCCAGGGTCAAGAGACCTGAAATTTTACAATTTATGTCCCCTGTCCCCAAAGATGCTTCATACCAAATTTGAAAAGAATTGGACTGGTGGTTTGATCAAGAAGAAGTTAAAAATGTCAATTGTAATGGACGGACCGCCACGACGGCGACGCACGACGGACGACCGGACGCCGACCAATTGCAAATAGGTCACCTGAGTTTACTCAGGTGACCTAAAAAAGTAAAACTAAAACATTTTTCAAAAATCACATCATCATTATCTGAAACTCAATATAATTTTATGTAGCACAAATAATATAGATCTACATAAATATACTTGCGTTGCTGAAAGATTTTGTAACAAATTACCAGGCATTTGTCAACGCAGGGGGGTGGGATCAAAGTGGTCAACAGTAAGGCTTTCCAACTTCACCAGTAATAGGTCGTTCAGAACTGCAGTCCGAAGGCGTGTCCGCCGACTTGTCTTAATGATTATCTTCATTTGGGAAAACGTCGTTTCACATGATACACTAGTGGGTGGCAGGCAATTCAACAGCTCTATGATTAATTAACATCATTGGAAAGTCTGTATCATATACGTCTTTCCATGTCAGAGTGTGGAATTTTGTACCATGCCTGATAAGAAATTAAATAATTCTAGTATAATACATGTATACTTTCATCGAATTCTAGCAATTCAGGAAAGATCACAACCTTTAAATTTACAGAGTCATCAAATTTTATTACAGAATCTACCTTTTGTAAAGGATTTTTTTCATGACCTTCAGTTCATTTACTGCATCCTCTGCTGAAAAGTTTTCATTTGCTGTTCGAGTGTTCTCTCAAAGTGGGTTGCTACCGTTTGAATTTCAGCCTCGCCATAGTCTGTCATAAAAATATCATCCAGTCAGTTTAGATACGTAACGTAAAAGATGCAGTTCATTAGTAATACAGAGGTTTTCCGAATTCATTATTCAAAATATATATTATAATGTCAATTTGTTTTCAGACATATTCATTGGATGTAGTTTTATAATTAATGATTTATACGCGAAGATAATTTACACCATCATTCCGATTCACAACTTCAAAAGAGAATTAAGAAAATTCAGTTGTACTTTCTTAATAAAATATAACATAATTATATGAAATGGACAGGTGAGGAAAAAATAAGCCAATCGAATGTTGTTACATGTAATCATACATAAAATATAAATGAAACAAACAAAACATATCAATGAATTCAGTTCCTTATTCAACCTGCAAGTTGACTGCTATCGACAATGGGCAAGTTCTTGAGGTGGAGAAGCTTAGTTGCCTTGTACACATCCAATTCCATGGACTCGGGCTCAAATCGGTTTTTGAGTGCCTCATTAAACCTTTCTATTACGTTTCCTTGATATTTCAAGGAATGTTTATTGCCTCTAAGAGCAATTCCTTTATACATACCAGAAACCCGTGGGGGTCCGGGTTAGAATAGGTCCCCAGCATCCCCTTGCGTGTCGTAAGAGGCGACTAAATGAGGGCGGTCATTCGGATGAGACCGGAAAAACCGAGGCCCCGTGTCACAGCAGGTGTGAAACGAAAAAGATCCCTCCCTGCTCAAAGGCCCTGAGTGCCGAGCATAGGCCTAAATTTTGCAGCCCTTCACCGGCAATCGTGACGTCTCCATATGAGTGAAATATTCTCTAGTGGGACGTAAAACAGTAAATAATCAATCGTGTAGAAGCTTTTGAATCAATTCTGTCTCGTAATAATAAAACGTGTATGTTACAAATCACTATGGCGGCTTTTGTGTACGTATTCATCGCATCGGGTTTTCTTAAAGTAGGCCATTGTATATATACAGCAACAATAACGTAAGGCCAAAATAAATTACTTGTGTGGGTTTTTCTTTTTTTTTTGTTTGGTTTTTTTTTTTTTTGCTTTTTTTTTCCCAACCGGACGCCAGTAAATAATCAATCAATCAATCGTAATAATAAAACGTGTATGTTACAAATCACTATGGCGATGCAAAAAAATTCAATACTCTTTGGAACAGATGGAACCAAGTGGCTATACTGTAGTACTGAATTTCAACAGGTGAACCACAACACAGATTATCTCTACACATAGCAAAACTCCATGTAAAACATGATTTGGAGGTGTGATAGGTGCCCCACAGGTGTAGTCAAATTCACCGATGACCTTGATCAGACATCATCTATCTGTTAGCACATGCTTTGAATAAATTACTCTTGGCTTTCTGCATTCGACACAAGTTACTGTTGTACTGGCATGCTGAGAGCAGTTGTAAATATACTACTTTAACCAAAGAATGAGAGTATTTTGTATATTACCCTTATTTTTCTCAAGGGTGCCTAATTTAAAAAAAAAACATTTTTTAAAAAGTAATTGACAGCAAATATAGTACTTTTAACCAAAGAATGAGGGTATTTTGTATACCCTTATTTTTCTCAAGGATGCCTAATATAAAATATTTTTTCGTAAAAACTAATAGACAGTTTGTTCTACATAAGCTTCAAATTCATCTAGAAAGGATTGAACATAATTACATTCCCAAAGTATGTGCTCTATTGTGATTGATTGATTATTTATTGTTTTACGTCCCACCGAGAATATTTCACTCATATGGAGACGTCACCAATGCCGGTGATGGGCTGCAAAATTTAGGCCTATGCTCGGCACTCAGGGCCTTTGAGCAGGGAGGGATCTTTATCGTGCCACACCTGCTGTGACACGGGACCTCGGTTTTTCCGGTCTCATCCGAATGACCGCCCCATTCAGTCGCCTCTTACGACACGCAAGGGGATGCTGAGGACCTATTCTAACCCGGATCCCCACGGGTGCGCTCTATTGTGTCCTCCTCACTGTGACAAAAAGTACACATTTTAGAGTTTCACCTTTTTAGCTTCACCTGAACCGAAGGTTCAAGTGAGCTATTCTGATTGCCTTTTGTCCGTCGTCTGTCTGTCTTGTCCGTCAACTTTTCCCATTTTTGACTTCTTCTTAAGAACCGCTGGCCAAATTCAACCAAATTGGTACACATCCATCCTTGGGTGAAGGGAATTCAAGTTGTTGAAATGAAGGACCAGGCCCCCTTCAAAGGGGAGATTAATCACGAAAATGCAAAAATAGGGTGGTGTCATTTAAAAATCTCTTCTCAAGAACCACTGGGCCAGGAAAGCTGAATTTTATATGGAAAGCTTCCTGATATAGCGGAGATTCAAATTTGTTCAAATCATGACCCCCGGGGTTACGATGGGCCACAATTGGGGATCAAAGTTTCACATATGATTATATAGGAAAAATCTTTAAAAATCTTCTTCTCAAGAAACACTGGGCCATGAAAGCTGAGATTTATGTGGAAGCTTCCTGATATAGTGGAGATTCAGGTTGTTTAAATCATGACCCCCGGGGATACGATGGGGCCACAATTGGGGATCAAAATTTTACATATGATATATTAGGAAAAAATCTTTAAAATCTTCTTCTCAAGAACCACTGGGCCATGAAAGCTGAGTTTATGTGGAAGCTTCTCTGATATGTGGAGATTCAAGTTGTTTTAAATCATGACCCCGGGAATACGATGGGGCCACAATTGGGATCAAGTTTTACATATGATTATATAGGGAAATCCTTTAAAAATCTTCTTCTCAAGAATCACTGGGCCAGGAAAGCTGAGATTTATATGGAAGCTTCCTGATATATAGTGGAGATACAAGTTTCTTCAAATCATGACCCCGGGGGTACGATGGGGCCCACAATTGGGGATCAAATTTCACATATGATTATATAGGAAAAATCTTCTCAAGAACCACCTGGCCAGGAAAGCTGAGATTTATATGGAAGCTTCCTGATTATAGTGGAGATTCAAGTTGTCTCTATCATGACCCCGGGGTACGATGGGGCCACAATTGGGGATCAAAGTTTTCACATATGATTATATAGGAAAAATCTTCTTCTCAAGAACCACTGGGCCAGGAAAGCTGAGATTTATATGGAGCTTCCTGATTATAGTGGGATTCAAGTTTGTTCAAATCATTGACCCCCGAGGATACGATGGGGCCGCAATTGGGGAATCAAAGTTCACATATGATTATATAGGAAAAATCTTTAAAAATCTTTCTTCTCAAGAACCACTGGGCCAGGAAAGCTGAAATTTATTATGGAAGCTTCCTTGAATAGAGGAGATTTAAGTTTGTTCAAATCATGACCCTGGGGGTACGATGGGGCCCCAATAGGATATCAAAGTTTTACATGCGATAATAGAGAAATTATTTAAAAATCTTTTCATTGAACCAGAAGAGTGGATATTTACCTGAAAGCTTCCTGATATGGAGTAGATTTCAGTTGGTTCAGAAATGCCTCCACCCGACATAGGTTAGATTTAGTCCACAGTGGTACATTCTAAAATCCCAAACTACTGCTCTCTTCTTTAGTGAAGCAGCTTTGCATCAGGATGAGCGATGTGGCCCATGGGCCTCTTGTTTGATTTTGAATAAAAATGAATTGCTAGTAATTGCTAAAATCTTATTAAGTATTCTATATTGGAACCATTGAAGTTTACTGTTTTTTGTTATCATGAAAGGTGTTTTGTGGATTACCGGTATTTTCCACTCGTTATCCTTTATTTCTAGAACTTCACTCCATCTTGTTTTACCTGTTGTCACAGAAGAATTTTTGTTAAGAAGTTCATAAATGAATTTTGATTTTTTACATTTCAGTACATTGTATATGTTTGACCTAATAAATGGATTTGCCAATTTTCTTAAATTAATATTTATGGCAGACCTTTTAATCCAAGTCTTTATTGCATGAATTATGCTTGCATAGTTTAAAAAAAATATTTTCACATTCGGGTAAGTATCACAAAAAACTTCATAAGTAAACAAGCTACCATCCTTGTCAATAATATCATTTATATATTATGTCTGATGTTACTGTCAAAGAGTCGCTTATCAAAAAAATGTTTTCCCACAAATATGAATCATATGATTATAGAATAAAGGAGTATCTGCAGTAACGTTTGTTTCTGTGCAAGCATTTTGTAGTTCAACCCAAGATTTAAATACATCTATCCAAAAGTTATTTTTAAGGATTTTAAAAGTAACTTGATATATTCATTCCCACAGGATATGAACCTAGTTAGTTCAAAACCAGGTATCAAATTATCCAATCTTCTATTTGTAGAAATAAGTTGCCTTATCCTAAATAATTTCAATGATGCAATGAAAGATTTTAGATTAACCATCTTTAGACCTCCATCTTCATACTTCTTAACAAGCACATCTTTCTTTACTCTGTGAATTGAACCATTCCAAACAAATGAAAAAAAAACAATTTTTCTAATTATTTACAACATAATGCAGACGGGTTGGGGATAGACATACGAATGTGGTTCAACAGGGGTAGAACTAATGTTTTAATAATTGTGATTTTACCAAGGGGGGTAAATGTCTTTTCCCCCACTGTGATAAAATAGATTTGATTTTTACTAACTTTGGGTCATAATTAAGTTTAGGCATTCTATGTAATTCACCATCAAAAATTATTCCAAGCAAGGTGAATTTAGTACCGGTAGTTCCCCAATTAAGATTACTGTTGGGTAATAAAACATCATTACTGTATTTTTTTTTAGCCAATCCATATAGTGCGAGTTTTAGAATAATTAATACACAAGCCAGATATTTCTGAAAATGTTTGTAATGTCTTTAGAGTTTCCACTAGACTTTGTTTACTTCCATCTAAAATAATTGAGGTATCATCAGCAAGTTGAGAATTTTTTTTTCAATATTACAATTGAACATTTTTAACTTCTTCTTGA
>CAJDSM010000495.1:5982-28675 GCA_903981925.1 Ostrea lurida
AAAAAAATCTAGTTCTCCAGACACCAAAGTGCGTATACAAAGTATAGCTTCTAAAGGTGATTATTGATATTCGATTTAAATCATATCTATGTAAACTGTCTCATTTCTTTATCTATTTAGATTTGATACGTGTGTATTCGTAGGCGTATTTCAAGACAGCAGATTTTCACTGATTTCTCTCAAACTACTGGGAAAAAATATATCTAATCTTCTTAAAACTTAAGACGACCAACTCTGCATGAGAAAAAGATACACAGCTGAAAGGTGACCCCCATTCTAATGTCGTCAGACTGAGTCGTGGTCATGGAGATTAATCATTGAGGAAAAACAAGTAAGGACGTTCAACCAGAATGAATAAAGCACACTACATATTTTATGGGTACATGCGAAAATATGCAACTTCATTCTTAATCCGCCACTAAAGATGATATCCTTGCAAATGATTCAAAATTCTTGATTGTTGCTTTTTCGTTGTGTGTGGTCAGTGTATCCCACGACAGGTTTACACGGAGTCTGGTCGTTCTGTTGACAGAAACAACAATATGGAGAGTCTGTTTAATGGAAGTTATTTGTGAGTAACTGAATATCAGATTCCATATACAGTTCCAATATAAACACAATTCGTTACACCGTGCCTTTTTCAAACATAATGAAGCAAATCGACACGACCAAAAACTTTCACCAGGCTGAACGAGGGAATCAAGTTTGTTAATAAAAAACAAACCAATCGAACACTCTTCTTTTTATTTGTTGCACTGGCATTTCAAGGCGATCATATTTATGCTACAGTTTCAAGTTTTGTAAAAAACAAAATCAATTTACACCAGTATAGGAACACGATATTTACTGCACAACTACAACAGAGGACATGAGAATCCCCACTTAACAACCAAATACACGCTCTATTAACAGGCTGTTCTGCGTTCTCTGCGGCGCCTCATTTTCATAAAACATTATCAGTATTTGGATAATGGATGTTCAATTATACCACAATCAATAAATGACTCAGGCAAGATTTCATCTTCTAATGCTACGGCTTTTTGCTTTTGATCTTTGAACGCAAGACAACAAAAAATCAATTCAGGTAAAAAGCATTCTTAGGGAGATCAGTGTTAACGTTAGCACGTAAAGTGTTGGTGGGTGAGGTTCAATAAACATCAATGTTATGCTTCATTTCTGAAACATTTATAGAGTGTGAGGAGCCTGAGGCTGCGGTAGCGGCCAACAGCAGGACGCCATCTACACTGGCGACAAACCAAGCTAGCGACATAACCTCCAGACCAATGTGCGTCTCTTCCGAATATTTCAAGTAGTGACCAAACATCAAGCTATTGTGCTAACACATTAAATAAGCGGATTGTGATGTGACTGTTACAGAGTTAAGGGCTCCATCTCTCTTACCCCCCCCACCCCCCCCCCTCCCCGATATCCATAAGCGGTGTCTTTGGAGAAAGTGCTTATAGATGTGGGAAGCCACCCTCAAAGTTTCTTAAAGGGATAATGTCGACTTCATTTTTTTTCAAAAAAAATTAAATGAACATCAAAACTGAGGCCCAAAGGACTCATACAGGTGGCTTTCTGGTTAAATAAATTGAATTATTGCGCATTTATCTGTTTTATTTTCCAAATCTTAAATGTTTTTATACTTAGAATTATGCCCCATTAATTTTGGCTTCTGGACAAAATTCAAATACTATATATAAAGGTCATTCCTATTCGTAACTTTTGAGGAACAAACAGTCGATTTCTAAGTTGCCAAAATGGCATTCATATATCTTTTTATTGTATGTTGAAAGGAATAAGAGATTAGGATGAGAAAATTTTTTCAATCAAAGGATGTACGCTACGATAGACTTAAATTCTTTAGAGGAATCCCCTCGCTCCGCACTGTTTGTTTGGTTTTACATGAGCACGCTGTGATCTTAGTTCAATTCGCAAAATTAGTTATAATCAAGTATTTATAATATGATAAAGTCTCTACTGGAGCAGAGACAATTCACTGTGAAAATATTCCAGGGTTCTGCTGATAAAGGCACGAACTCTCCTTCTGCTACCACAGTTAGGCGTGATCCTTTATCTACCCTTATAATCTACTCTCTGGTCTAAACGACTCCCGTGTAATAAAGGCTATTTTAATATTTACTCTCAAGATCTCTCTGATAATATTATTTGACTAAATTTTGAAATAATAATTGCTTCTTGTACAGGGTTGCATCGAGTGGTATTTTATACCACGTCTGTTCTCGTATATTATACAGCATTGATTCAACTAAAAATCATCGTTTGACTTGTGTGTCTGACGTCCTACGTGGTATTCAAAAAAAGTATGTTAATATTGTATGCTCAAAATATTAACTCCAACGTAAAAGCTGTTTGATTTATGTTTCTTGATTTTTAGCTAGTCATTTTCGACAAGCGAAGCATAAATTTGTATATCAACACACCTCACTCATTAATTAGGTGTTTATTCTCATTCATTTTTTCACACAATGTTTTATAGAGCAACAAGAACAGTGTTGGTAAAAACGGGAGTTGACAGAGAAAGACCACAACTCTGTGCACGAGAATGCTTAACTAGCATGCATGTGGAGATGATACCCTTGTACCCTTGTAGCAATCATCTTCTCTCTCACTCTCAGATACAATTGTATCGCGAAAACTTAAAAATGATGTTACATTTTGGGGCGCTAGACCTCTCTTGTACCTACGTACAACTCCGTGGTATTCTGTCCTAGCCCTTAGTGTATGTGTAAATGTTTTGAACAGCCTTAGCTTATACAATGTACATGCTGATGCCCTCTCTTAGTTGTATTTTAGGGAATTATTAATTATTCACGTTAGCGGTCTTATAGGTAGATCTCATAATTATGCGCAGAGTTTCGGAACTATCTCGATTTGATTTTATTATTATAGAATTTCTCACGCTTTAATATTTCATGTTGTATTTCCTCTAGACCCTCTCCTTGTGTGATAATTTTATTCAGATATTTTTTGGTAACAAAAATGAAATATTATTTGATACTCTATTATTTATCAAAAGTTCATTATGAAACAAGATCATATATGTGCTACTGATTTTTGTGCCTTCGCGGGGTATCTTTTATCAGTAAAGGTCAAAGACAGCGGTAATTGCAAGCAGACAAATAACTTACAGTGGTAAATTATATAAACTGTGACAATCTCCCTGTGGCCTGAGACTGTGTAGATTCGATTAATTTCTGACTACACACATACTCTGCTGCCACACTCAGTACATATACCTGATGAAGAATTACTCTAGATATATTAAGTCTATCACATCCCAGGTCGATATGTTAATTTTATCTAGTATCCATCAAATCCATTACTCACCAATTTTCATCGCTTGAAATTCTCCTCATCAAGTTCTACAGTCTAGCGCTATAGCATAAATTGTTAGTATTTTCTTAATAATCTCATTTAACTTATGTCAGCTAGATATAAGACAACAGTAGAACTATATTCAAGAACTCTGTCTGAATCTCTGGGACTTGTTATATCAGTCCTTATTTCTACTATACACTGGGAGAACTTGTCATACTACTAATCCTCACCTCTATGAATTTGTATTTTGATAGAATTACGTGATCAACTCTATCGAATTCCCAAACATCACACTAGTTTGAATAAGACTTCCTTGATCCAAGGATTCTGTGTTTCTCACCTCAGGTGCAACGAATTGGATCCAGTAAAGACTCGAACCGCCCTTCAACAGCACCCTTGCTAGGGTACCCGACACTATGGTGGAATCACATTTAAGACACTTAGTTGACAGAGTAATATTCCCAGACACGGGAGAAGATAAGTGGTTGCATGAACAAGATCGGAACTTAGTACTACTGTTAATGTAGCATTTAAGTGAGTCAGCAGTTTTTAGGTATAAGAATTGATGGCTTATACGGTTATTATATAATAAGACGCGCGCAAAGATGAAATTTTAAGAATGTACTTAGATGTTTGTATGGTTTATTCGGAACAGTATTACATAAAATTTATGCCATTTATAGAGAGGAGTCTTCATAATAATAACACAGGTACCTCACTCCATAATCTCTCCGCTGATCCTTATGACACCCCCTATATTTGAATTCGTCTCAAGATCAGATCGTCGGTGAAATTACAATACTTAACTTATATGATGAAAATATGTTGATTTTCTCTTTTATTATAACTAGGTGTATCCAGTTTTTCTCACTTTCGATGAACTCGTGTCATGTGTTCATGGTGGATATCTCGGTTATGTTTAAGTATACATAATATCTATTTAACTAGGAATACCGTCAAAATCACCATAAGTACCATCAACCTCACTGTGCTCTCTCAATAACCACATGACTAGACAGCTTTGTGTGCGTGGTGCTTTTCTTGATATTAGTAAGCAGTAAATTGATAATAATCATATTCATAAAATGCCAAAGTATGTGTGTTCTTGTTACAACTTCATTCCTTAAAGCGTCCGCGCGCTTCCAAAAGTCAAAAGTTTTGGTTTTGGAAAATATACCCAATGCCTACCATATGACACGGGGGTCGCACGACCATCGCGAGTCAGACAGAATGTGCTCATTGTCTTGAGGTCTGCGTATACCAATAGCGTCCAGTATCTAGAGTGAGGTCATTCTCGATTTGTTACACATCTGTACCTCGTAGTCACGTTTGGAAGAATATTTAACGCGATGCGGGTTTATATATTTATTCTTATAGGTGTGGTGATCAAGCATGAAATTCAACTCCGATAGTTTCATATGTTCATATGGTCTCGCAAGATGCTCGAATGCATGTTAGACTTATAGATTTTAAATATAATCAAGCTCTCTATAGTGAATTTAAGAAATTGAATAACTCAATGATTTTCTGTGTCAAAGTTATATTAACATATGTGATTGAAAGATGTAATCAGCTACTCTAGTTATGCACAGAGTGATCATTTGTTTACCACAAATTTCTGGATGCGTTTGGCATTTCTCTCCTCATAAATATATATCTCAGCATTACAGGGTATTCTTCTTCGCGATATAATATAACGCTCGTCCTGGTACTTACAGGTAATAGACATATGGTACTATGTTGAACTCTCCCCCTGTTTCTAAATGTTCTCTCGCGACTTGTATACTCTCTATGATTCAGAATTCAGTATCAGCACGCGTGTTTAGCGACAAGATTTTAAAGTCTTCGTTTTTGGCTCTGATTCTATATACTAAAATTTCATTATGCAGACTTCGTTACTTAACTCAGCTTTTTCTAGGGATACTATAGGAGCAACATTTACTCGCGCGACAGGTTGTCTCTCCCCGTCTCTCGTGACAGCTCATTTCATTCGGCAGTTTTTCGCTCCTTTCCTTGTCTGGTTGAAAACACGTATATATAATCAGGTCTATCCAAAAATGTTGAGATATTCTACAGGTTTAATCAGCTTGTATCAGCATATTGATCCTCATAGAGTATTACGCGTTATTTCATAATGACGACGCAGTGCCTATCCGATGGATAGTCCAGGTGACTGTGATAGATATGACAAAAATAAGCGTAATTCTTGTGTGTGTTGCAAAAGGTTTGAATTCCATACAATCAAACTCACCTAATACGTAGTGTTGAAAATATCTGAAGTACATAAACTTGTAGTAGAGCTGGTTTCGTAATATACAGTAAATCAGGTATCCTATGATCCTATATAAAAGAATCATGAGACAAAAATAATTCGAATCTTACGCGGTGTGTAAATTTTCTTCTCGGAAGAATTATATCGAATTTTGAGCAAACCCGAAAATAAAGACTCAATGTATGGAACTTCGCCTATCAGACTGGTGGATCATATGCATAGGCCGCATAAACATATCTGTAACGCGTGTAAGAGATGGCTGGCGCAACGCTAATGGTACTCGCTCTCGGCATGTACACACGAGTGATAGTGTTTGTTTCCATAAACTATTTCTTGCTCACTGAATATGACCTATTAAAATACTCTCTTTTTTTTTGGTCAATAGACTGATTAGGCTGGCAGTTCATTCATAAAAAATGAGTCACCTTATTTCTCAACTTCTTCTTTATGCGACTAGTTTGCCATCTGTTTGTATCGAAGTTAAGACATGGAACAGTTAATCACACACTTATAGATCTATAAAGCTAGTGGCTCATCTGTCTTGGTCATACTAATATCATTTGCACTAATAGATATACGTGTGGAAATGGACTCGACGAAGTATGCAAAAGATATACATAAAAGTCTACTTCTCTGCAACAACACCCTACAGTCAGGAATGATGACTGTATTGTTTGGTCAGCTCATCGCCTCTAGCTGCGAAGTCGTGATGTAACTATTAGATCGTCCGAGTGTCGGAATTTATCCAACTCTCTCCTAATAGTTTTGTGTTTAGTAAACATTATGAGGAGGTACTTGGATATCTATCAGGCAAGGCAGCTCGGATAGGTTATGGATACCTTATACGTGGTTTTCTATTAAATGTTTGTCTGAGAGAAGGTGTTTGTTACCACTGTGACCGATTTGCAATGATAGAATATTAGTTTTAATAAGTTAATACCAGAGAAACTAAGTGTTGAATGTTTATTTCTACTCTCTTGAAAACAGCAAAATGATGATGTGTAGAGGAGAGAATGAGTTTGATCATTTCGTGTCTGACGTGCTGCAATAAGAGATTAAAGTGTTTAGACAGAAAATAAAAGATGAATAGTGCAGAGATGCAGAAACATACAAGACTTTTGTGTATGGGAATTACAGGGATATAACGATGCTCTTCTAAATTTACTATAAATGTATGTGACCCACCTAGGAGACCGGAAGGCTTATAAGTGGAAGTATGATCATAAATCGAACATTGTAGTTTGGCTCTGTCTGTCTGTACGTCGAGGGATTCATCTGTCGACGCGATGTCCGTAAAGAAGACATATTTGAGACACGATAGAGATCGAAAGCTAGATCAGAACGGACTTGAGCTTAAGAAGAAAGAAGAAGAGAGAGAGACAGCATCATTGGGTAAGAAAGGAGAGAGATAGATAGGCTGAATCCTTACAATTCAGTGTACCAATAAGTAAGTGTTAACGTGTGCTCCTCCCATAGTGTAAAGTAGATTATGCTTTTTGGGATGTGTGTGTATAGTCATATAGTGTGTAAATGGTGTATTATAACGATCAACACTTCGTGAACGATTTTTATCACTACATTGACTTGTAATTCATCGATGCCACCAATGGTAGGTTTCTATTCTGAACATATAGAAGAAGGAACTGTAATGTCACAACTAAAAAAGTAAGGTTTTGCATGTAGAATTTTTCCAACCTTATTAAATATACGAGATAAGCTCAGAACTCTCTGTTAGAAAAGAATGTGTGCTCTATATAAGACTCAAACGATTTCGAACAGTGGATGCGAAAATACATACTCGTTAAGTCCTAAATTAATTAAATACACAATTACAGTAGGGTTGGGCGCGCCAACCTCCACGGGTACTCCCTGGTAAAACATAGGCCGAAGAGGTTGAGGTATTGCAGGAAGTGCCTTTACATAGGTGCTACGGTTCGTTCAAGAAAGCCAATTGTCCACTGTTGACCCGGTCCATCACACACCGCTTGAGAGATTCACATCATGAGTTTCGTTGTCTAATCTAGCGAAATCAGATCCCCGCGGTAGGGAGATACAACAATGGTCAGACGAAGTATTAATAGATGTGAAAAACGGTGTTTTCTTTATATACCATATAATGGTGATAGTGACCAACACTTCAATAGTGTCTAGGTCTCAGTTTGGCATCTTCTATTCTATGTAAAAGAAGCAAAGACAACGTAACATTGTTCTACTCTATCTCGATAGTTCACTACTAGAATTATAATAATTACCAAAAATCTAATCGCGCATACGTGGTGGCATTCGCCGGACCCTTCTAGAGATCACACATAGTGATTGGGCCTACGTAAGGCATTTTATGGTTGCCCCATGTAGAGTGAGTACTTTATTTGGATCAAACATTTAAATTGTTAATATCCCGATCCTACCAGTAATATTATCGTGATTAATGGCTTGCCATTTAACGATAGAATACCTAGTTAGAACAACTTCTCGTCCGTGCATATACTCACACTACTAGTTGTCATGCAAGTAGTAATTGGTCTCGTTTCACAATCTATGGTTATAACGCAGATTATCTTAAGGTCTCGCACTGATTGGTTCGTTTTTTAATCTGAGTGAAAGTCTATGATACGAGAACATGACACTAAACCATATTTGCATATGAGAGGTGTATATTGAATTATCATGCTACTCATTATCAATGTTATGGTATCCATGTCTCGCGACGAGATAATGACGTACAATTTATGCATGGACACTTCAATACAGATCCATGGTGATTTGGGTCGATTTAGAAGGTACTTGCGCATATGTTTTTGTGATCTCAGCTCTATGAATCTTGCGTTCCCATTTAAATTGTTAATGTTCCAATTAAAGAAATCTCCCAAGTAGGTGACTTATAGTGAGATTATGACATGTGAAATGATATTACTAGATGTTTTTTCCATATGATCATTGTTTCTAGGTTGAGCGTCGTGGAAATACAATAAATAAGGCGAAGTTACATTAGTGTGCTAACCCAGGCATTCACCTCATTTGAGATCTGCATAAAGATAACGAGGCTAGTACACAATTACAGGATGGGATCGGTCTGTTCGGATTGGTAGCGCCGGCAAATCAGACTACCGAAAAGTCGCAAGGTTGTTACATGGCATCATGTGGTGCTGACCCTGGTATGGAGAGAGTAAGCCACTTTCCTCCTGCGCTCGCACCGGCGACCACCCGGCTCGCGTGAGAGCTGCCTCTAGGGTCCTAAAGCGTCTAAACTCTTTGCCAGCCTTCACCGGCAATTGTGAATCGGCCTCCGTTCGTCATAATGTGTAGTGTGTGAAAAATGAATATCTCCTGCGTACTAAGCAGGACGAGGTGATATAGAAACAAGAATATCAGATCTCAAATCCAATCAAATGACCTTTAAAGATGATTCACTCCATTTGTTCTCTAAATACAAGGTTCCATGATAGGCATTTCTAGCATGGATATCGCATGTCTGTGCCCCTAGTATAGAGACTCGTGATGGTAAAACAATTGTATTGATCTTTTGATAGTCTCAAGTAAGTAGGAATCGACCATAGGTGCCAATAGACATGCAAGATAATCATTTGATATTTCCTTAGATAGATAAAACAACTCGACTTAAACATACTATTTCGAGAAAATGTTGTTGATTTTGAAGGCCACTCAGCTAGAGTTCTCTCTTCGATGTAATTGTATGTTTTAGAAGACTTCATTTTGTAAATGACTTTGCTCATAACGGTAATATCATACTAATAATTAAAATATAAGTGTCGCGAGGTACTATAGAACTCAGCCTGGTAGTTCAAGATTTCATTTATGCTAGCTCAAGCTCCATAGGAAAAGTGTGTCCGATATGACGACTGGATTGAGATGTAGACCCATGATTGATATAGTCCAGATATGTATACTTTTAAAATAATATTTCTCTCGTGGCCTAATTGGTAAGCTGCCTCCAGCTATTTAGCATATATTAATAAATCATTACTCTATATCAGATAGTACTATGTAATGTAGACAATTCGTGTGAAATCTACACCTACTCAGTAGAAGTAAGTGAGAGATATAAAAACAAAATATATCTATATTTGATAAACAAGAATGTCATCCACTGTAAATTATATCACTAGAAATATGTATCTGAAATACGAAGTTCCCTATACATTCATAATATAGTGTAAGTATTTCGCAAATGTGTCGTGGTCTCAAAGCTACTCTATATACCCATCGTATAAGTTCTAATGAGGAACTATCGACTATTCCATGATATAGCTGCTCGTAGATCCAGATACGATGGACAGATCTTTTCACAAAATATGGAAAATTGTGCTGGCTCATACCATAATGGCTAGCATTCAGGTGGATTTTTTGTGCCTGATCAAGACATTTCAAAAGAAATGCTACTCTAGTGCTCCACATAGAGTGAAATTGCTTAGACATGTTTGAATACACCTCTCGATTTCCGATATATATCGAGCAGCAAATGTGTCAATATGCAATACAACATTCACCAAAACTAATCTTTTGAAATGAAATGTGCTTCACCTCTTCTAAGACTGTTCGCTCTCGCTCTCCTCGCTATCATTACCGGCCCATGTAGAGTCGGTGTCCTTGGATGATTTACAATCGGTGTGTGGTCCGGTGAGAAGCGCGTCCCACCGAACTACAGAAGGCGCGTGCCCACGCTCTCCAAACCTTTTACATCGATTCTCAGAAGTCTTCGCATGCAGAACCTCCCTAACACGTTAAAGCGAGGATCTTAGGCCAGCTTGTGGGGTCTGTATTAACGCAAGCGGATTCCGCCATAACCTTCCATCCGTCTACTCAATTGTTGTCATCACCCCAATCTCGGAATCTCTACACTGTATTCAGGATTAGGATCATGTGCAAATCAGAATCTACTCTACATACACATCCAAATATGAAAAATCAAGTATCTCGAGACTCAAATTGTAGTGCAATCAATCACAATCTCTCCCAGATACAAGTTGTGTTGAATCAAAAAGTGGCAAATGTATACTCGAAAAGAATTACGAAAGACACAAGGTAGATCTCAAACGAGTACTAAACCACTTAACTCTGCTACTGCTCTCTCATTATATTCTCTTCTCACAGAAAGATACTGCATCGTCTCTCCTGGACAGCTTATCACGACGTGACCTCAATAAGTTAGTGCAATGCATCTATTCTCAGCAAGTTTATCCATTGTGAGCGATATGGTTGGACTGCGGTCAAAATCGCTCTCTAAAACAGAGAGTGACCAGACAGACTGGTAACCTCGATGGGGACTAACTCGCGTGACCCCTGAACGCAGAACAATTCCTAGCAGAAACTAACGGGAGCTCGTAAAGAGTATCCCAGGTCAAGTTCCCTAAAGCAAAAGACCGTCATTATTTCACGTGGACTCCTCTTAGCGCACACGTAGGGTTAAAAAGGAAAGATCTCTTCATACATTCTCTGTACCTATACCCTCTTTCACTCTTTCTCTGGTACCTCTCGCATCCATGCCCCATAACTTGCATCACCATGGACAAGTTTAGCTAGTTATGCATTACACGGATTTATTCCGTGGGGGTCCGGGTTACCAGTTGTGTGATATTGTTCACGAGCCGAGATCATTTCATCTCCTTGCGTGTTGTAAGTCAGCGACGCAGTCGCATGCGGAATGCGTAAAGCATGTCCGTGAAATATGGCTGTGCTTGTAGGCATACGGATAGTAAGCTCTGACGAAATCCACGCTGTGCAGTTACTCGGGGGTCCCGTGTCACTAGTCAGCGATGTATATCGTGGTCCGTGTCCAATTGTACTAGGGTCTCCCGTCTCCAACGCTACAAATTAAGACCCGCTCCGATGGCTCTCACCACAGAAGCCTTTGCTAGGAAACTTCTGATGATTTAACAGTCTTCATGTTGACCGCTGCCGATACAATGCCGAATGCGCGCTGAGGATATCCATGTCCCGACTTGAATATGAAGTGAACAATATACATCGTCTTCGTTGGTGTGACCTATATCTACAGTAAAATATGCCAGAATTTTATAATCGTAATGTATCTTATGAATCCATTGCCTCTTACACTCTCGGACTCTTAACGTTGTGTTAGCATATGCTCCTGTATTTACTGTCGTTGCTTCATAAATACATTAGTGCAATAGATGGAGTGGTGGAGAGGGTCAGACGGGCCCGGGTATTGTGCAATCGGTGCAATCATCACGAGATGAGTAGGGATGTCCCATCCTCACAGTGACTTAGGCGGGCACGCAGTGATCCCGCCGAGAGTGCACCTCAGTGGGTAACATCCTAATGCTCTCGCCACGCAGAGTCTACGTATGCATGCTTGGTTCTGGTCCTCTATTTACGGGGACTGTACTAGATGCTGAGTCGAATGGTTCGAGTTATCAGCCTTAACTAAATTGTAGTGTATTTTGGCTCTTGGTGTGCCTCCTTTTTGTCTGGATCTGGCAGCCTCTTGTCTGTGGTTCGGTGTTCTTGTAATCGGCACGGTCTTGGACGAAAGCCCTGTTAATTAATTTGACCTGATTGAATTTTTAAGCAAATTTCCCTCTGTTGAACGTGCCGCTTATAGAGGGTCATCGTCAAAGTCGGCATCAGTAAGTCGGAACTTATATTAATACTATAGCGCTCACGAAGAGCTTGATGGAGAGGGTGAAGCATGTAATATTTACTTATTATATAAATAATAGAGCAATGCGTGGGGTGGACATGTGTGCTCTCCAGCTGCCTGATGTGCTCTGCACGGGACCTCTCTATTTCCCATTGAACCTGGCACATATAATGTAATTTTCAAACCAGCTTGTATAGCAATCCTAATGTGCACATAGCTGAGCATTTCTATTGATCTAATAGGATCAGGGTCATAGATTCTACGCTGCCCCTGAAATAATGGAGTGTGTGTGGAATATTGGTGATGCTCTATCAGTCGCATATTCCTCATACTATATATAGTGTTAAAATAAACCAACCGGTGTCGTTTACTGAAGTGTAGAGCATGAGTATACTTAGTATATCTTGGAGTAACAAGTGCGCTCGCGTTTCAGACACTATGTTTTGCCCGGTCTGTACATTGTCGATAACTCTCTAATCACCACACATGAAAATACTTCCAATAGCTAGAGATAGAGTGACGATCGCGTTAATAGCTGGGATTGTGTTTATTCTCTGTTATGACATAAATATGACATATATGTCATAATGAGAGTATGTGAACTAGTCCTCTTAGTTGTTGAGATGTTTAATGAGAAAGTCTTGTTAAAACACTGTTGAATTTTGCCTATCTTTGGTGTTAGTGCTCTAACGAGAAAGTTGTTAGTAGATTTTCTTATTACACTATTGTAATAGTAAGCTTATTTCCCTCGTCAAGTTGAGAGCTATGGAGTAGCTGAGGAGGTTTGTTATGGCTTGGTACTCGCTGCGTATGGCGCACAGCTGGCTTAAGGTAGGGCCCACTGAGTTGTTAGACTTATTTATAGAAATTCAGGTATATTTGTTTTCCCTCTAATGAATTATGTTGTGCTTTTGAGCACCGTACAATGGAATCCACGATCTCAACTATACAGTAACTGAAGACTACAGTCACATTAAGCCCTTCTTTAAAAACTTGTACTAAGTATTATGTCTTAAAGTCGCATTGTACGTTGAAAATGATTTGAAGGTAATGAGTGTGTGATGGCTTAGGGACCAACCTGTGATGTTCGTTACAAATGCATAACGATATACATGTTAATGAACGCCCTGCTGCCAGTGATAATAGGTCCTGTAACAAAACATTTACAGCTTGTGACCCCCCACTCTATAGCTCTGGGTACGATCAGATCATGGATTGTTACCTGACCAAGAACCTTGAACCTAATATGTTTCCCACGAAGGTACATAATGCAAATATTGTGTAGTCAACTAAAAAATGAGGATATGCATGCTAGATGTGTAGGGATCATGAACTCAGTACCTCTGGCATGGTGAAAGATCTACATCACTATCCCACTCAAATACAATATATGTCTTGAAAATGTAGTTGCATAACGGAGATCAACAGATTGCTCCTGCCTGTCCACAATTGGCTGCGGATAAATTAAAATCGACCCACAGTAATGATATAGTTGTTCAACTCTCAGTTGATTTGCCATCGACTATAGCCACAGAAGAATAACTATTTCTAATAAATTATGATGCATTGGAATTAGCCCAACCAAAATTGTACTAATTGTCACATTTACAAAATCAACCAGCATTCATTTAACATGTATGCTATAGGCCGACAGAATACACTTGGCAGAGTTAAATTCAAGATCTGGTAGGAAATAACAACAATAACCATCTCTTATTAACCCAGTGTCTCAAATAATAAAATAACATGTTTCAGATGTATTTTAGATACTCAAGTTGTATTAGATCAGATTGGGTTTTATCCAGCAGTGAAACCAGGAATGATAAATTGATTCTACTCGTTACCTACGGTTATGAATTTACCCCCTGCCCAAAAGTTTGTATTTGAGTTTGACTGTTGTTTGTTGTTTGGTCCCCTTGCTTCGCACCTCCACCTTCCACGTAGTTGAGACTTTGGTAGGATTGACTAGATGGCCCACAAATGTGCAAAATAACCCTACACTGGAATACTATAGCAAGACCCAGTTGTAGTTAATAATAAACAAAGCCTTAAGGCTTCGTTTGTTTAACAGAAGTGCTAGCCATAATGAACCCTTGTGGAGCGTTTCTCCCCCCCCCCACCCCCTTTAGGAAAGTATGATTTGTCCTAATGAATGCAGCAGCTAAGGCCTATTATATTTGCAATGTACAATAGTATCATTGGACATCAATTCGCATCCCAGCGGTTCTAAATGCTAGTGGTTGTTTCAGTTTGAGTTGTTTTAGATTTATGCAACCAAATTGGTGTCAAATGTTTGTACCGACAGTGAATTGACGGTATCTGATTGCGCTTAATATATGACACAAACGAGCAACAGCTATATGTTTCAATATTCTATGCATAGAAGCAATGAAACTGGATATGAGACACGATATGCAAATGGGTGGCATTATTGACTGATTTCATCAATGTGCTAGTGTTTGGTGGGCCCCGACAAATATAATTTGTATTTGACACTTGTGCGAAATAGTTTATATACTGTACTCGGCTCCGAGAATTGGTTTTAGGGTATGGATTCTTAGAGACCTTTCAAGCACAGGGTTCGCATGCTCGGTCCGCCGCCTCTACTGATGACGTCAGTGTAACAGATCGTGAACTCGCGATTAGGCTGAGTTCCTCCCCAATGGGATATCCTGGATGACGGTCTTTTAGAGAGACTGTTATCACGCGATCCACTGTGTTCCATTACACCACGTTTTTGTCACTCTAGTCCAGGTTTATGCTTGGGAGAGGCATGGATATCTAGGATGCACGTTTAACCCCCCCATTTCCCCCTTTCTCACAGAGTCGTTTTCTGCGAAGTGAATAAGACGTATATGCTAGTCCGTTAATATTAAAAAACAGCACCAAATGGAACAAAGCCATTAATTAAAACAAATTTAATCACAGGTTAAAATTAGTCTACACATATTTTCCAAGTTGATGCAAAGACATTACAGGGTTTTCCCTGTGCACGTAATTGGTACCCGAGCCCACATGGCTTGTCAGAGATTTTCGAGGAAATGGTACTTCGCTCACGTATATCGACAGAGAAACCCCTAAGTAATGTTAAAACACCTTGGCAGAACCTCGGAGAATGAAACTTCGCCGGAATAATAGAATGGGCAAACAAACCCACCCTCCTTCTTCATAATAACAATAAAGTAGACATGAGACTGAGTTCCGGAGATTACAATGCCCATTAGCTGGTAGACCAGCACCTCAGATATGCGGATAAGTATTGCTTTAATATTGAATTCTCTTTATTTATAATTACCTCCCTCTAGGTATAGCTCTGCCTTCGAAGATTTGTTGCCCCATGCAATCTTTTTGGCACTGCATTGGTCACTTTTACAGAGTTTTTACTTTCATGTTTCGGTAATTCCTCCCAACATTGTCAGTTTTGAGCACATCTGAGAGACCATAACTCTCTGGTCCGAAATGCGCATCTGGCTGCATATTTAAAATTTAGGGTTATCCGTACTAATGATTTATATTGAAACGGTCGATGTTGTATGATGTATCAACGCAAACACAAATTCGTTAGGGTCTATTAGTGGAGTGATTCGTTGTTTTGGAGTTGTGGTGCAAGGACACTTTAGTTTAAAAAAAAACTAGCATAACTTTCCCAGTGCTATACCAAATGTTTCAGATAATCCTGAAGGTCGCCGTTGAGGCTGACTGTGCTAACCATGAATTGATACCTCAACGCTTCAAATATATTGATTTACGCATAATTATTGGTAATTAAACATTAATTTATTGATAGATCTATTTAGCAGATTTATGTGTCTCTTGACAGATGCCTAGATGAGCAATCTAATAGTTGTCGACCATTGAAAATTAAGCATGAGATATTAGAGATGGTAATAGTCTAACACTCGCGCATGAATTCACAAAATTCAGTTAGAACTCGAGCTTTGGGATTGACCCTTTAATATAGATACAATTTTCTAGATGTCCTGATGTGCGAACTGTTGCCGTTACAGGTGTAAACACTCATGCAGAATTTAGTCAATTTATCCTATTAATTTCATGATGTCGAAGGTGACCAGTGATGTCGGGCAGAGAGTCTCCAACATCCAAACGGATTGTGAAATTTGCGAAAACTGGACTTTGTTCGTCTATGCATATCTATGCCACTTGTAATGAGTCACCTCACTTACAATATCTATTGTTTGAGAATGTATTTGAGGCGATTTTTTGCTGTTTAGTATGCGTGGAGATATATTTCTCTCTTTTTGATATATAAGTTGTTAAACCAATTTCTTTTTTCTTGTTACGAACATGTATGTCTAGTATCAGATTTGTCAAATAGGGGTTGAAACAACTGCAGTATATTCGAACTTAGAATACTGTGGTTCGTCGTGGGCTGCGCTTTGCTTGATTGGTCGGAAACTAATATGGGGGTATTTGATTGTTTGGTTGTGTACATCAATCATAATTTGTTGTGAGTATCCTTTAAAAAAAAAATAAAAAAAAGAAATGGAGGTTCGGAAGCTATACGAATTGTAAGCAGGATTATTTTGAAATGCATTGTTGTATGGAATCGAACTGGACTGACAAACCTTTTGTTCCTGTTCTTCAACCTTACAATTAGTAGAATTATATAAAATTCTGTGCTCATCAATTAAACAGATCATCTCAAATTTCACCAATATGTCCATTTGAATATCCTAACAACAAACATCGATTAAAGGGACATACACAATCTGACAGATCTGCTCTCTAATTTGGACTATTTTAATTAAACATTGACCCTAATGGCGGATGACAATTACATTAGTTGATAAAGCTGATTGACCTGGTAACTTCGCAATCGTCAACTTTCTCATTTCTGATGTTAGTAATATACCACTATCACATTGCTGTTCATAGGTTGTATAGTATCTCGTAGTTGATTGTCGCAAGCATCCATTATTCGATCGGATATATCTTAAGAGCTGTAACGAAAATGCGATATTTTACGAGCATAATAAAGTTGAAAGTTAGCATTGGGTTTATATCAACGGATTTCGTTTGAAAGTTCATAATTTTGGCAAATTTCAATGGCTCACAATTATTGATGACCCTGTTTGCTAATACACGATAATATCAAGCAGTTCAAATGTGATTGATTTGCCTGTTAATTGTTACATCATTTCCTTACTAGATTTAGACTACGGGTAATCACTGTATTTACTTTATTTCGAGAATACAGGGTTCACGGCGGATGTGACCGGTCAGCAGAGGATTCTCACTCCTCCATGGCACCGATCCAGTGCTTTCGCTTATGTCGAGGGATCTATGTTGACCCGTACACTCCCATTTTTTATATGACGTATTTTTTGAATTTATGATTATGTTTAACACGGATATTACCTTCGCTCATTTTATTAAATGAGGAATATGAAGCAGATTGTGACGCTCTAGGTTTACGATATATCCAACTAGTTGCAGATTTACGCTGTATAATCTGCGAAGAATAACTACAATGTACTAGTCCGTTATACGGCATTTTGGCTTTGACGATTATTTTATTATACTGCATCTTTAAAGAATATCAAATATAAAGATAATACGTATTTAGGAAATTTTTTTGACCTCTTCCTCGAAATAATTTCACATTTGACTAATAAGATTTCAAACACACGGTTTAACTTTAGTTTTTACACTCGTGTTTTGAAAATTTCTAGATTTATTTAGATAAGATATTATAACATATTACTGTTAGACCTCTATATAACTAGGCTATTAGGATATATCTGTGGAATGATATGTAGTTTATAACTGCTAAAGGATCCCGAACATCACCTCATATTGGTTTGGGCCGCGGATGTTAATACAAGAAACTACTTACACGGTTTTTTAAAAGTATGTATAATTCTCATGAACTGTTTTTTGTTAGAAAGATGTATAAAACAGTTAGAACTGAAATTGATGGTTTTAATTTGAAGATTAAAAATAATTAATATATTTTTGGTTAATTTATGTTTTTTTTTAATTTGCGACTCTTCTTTCTTGCGTGTTACGATTTAACACATCATGGAGATAGCGTAAATGTCACTATTGCTGTATCTTTTTTCGTAGCCACATTATTTGCACCCCATGTAACGTAACAAACTCTCGATCTTTACCTAAGACTGTTTCCATGGAATCCTACTTCCTCAGGAACCGGATCTATCGAGTGGGAAGTTACATTAACATATACAATAAAAGCGAAACAGATATGCATTTCTAAGAATGATAACTTATAAAGCAATCGATTTATGATTTATTTTGAAAGGATGTAGTCTCAATAATAGCTGCAAACGGTTGTGGTGTCAATCACATTCTCTTTCATTATGGTACACGCGTGATTATTGAATTATGTATGCACACACCGCTAATGCTCTTGTGTGAGACTACATTTGTCAATAAATCATAATTACTTGCTGCAAACATCGTACTTTGTTTCGCAAATTCACAATGGGTATAATTCTGCCATAGATTACAAATTCATCCTCGCAAATAAAAGGAATAAACAATTATGTTAGTATCCCGGTTTAAGCAACTTCCGCTTCATCAATACGACGCTCTTTTTGGCACAAATTAGCAAAGAATAGGAAAAAAGACATATTTTTGGGAAAAAAACTCCATTTTTTGCTCTTTTCTTTTCTGACCCATTTCGTATGGCAGAAAAGGAAATGGGAAAATAAATCCTTCGTTTTAAAGTTTATGGTTGTTTTAAACAAAAATCATTATCAAATTCATTTTAAGACTGATAAATATGTTAACATTTTGCCTCTGAAAAACGTATATGATTTTCAACCTTTTATTGCAAAATATTTTACCCAGTATATATCTAAACTAATTTACAACGAACAGAACTTTTATACATCTTTTATTCTTAGACAATAATTGTCAGGAATACTACGAAATTATACAACGTTGATGCATGTTGTGAAAATTAAATAGCATTATCTTTTGAATTAGCATGGGCTAATTATTAAATCCAAGGTACCATTCACCTCACATGTATGGTAAACTTTATGATGTGAACGATTTAAAAAATGTGTAAAGTAATCTATTGCTATAGAAGAATATTTTGGCAGAATTTTATTTTCGAGGAAACAAACAACATTTCATGAAAAATGACATTGTGCAAAGAGAAAACAAAACCATTTTTTATAGATTTAACTTTCATCAACTAGTATTCTAATATAAACATTTTCCGGAAAACGCAAAGTATATATTTTTCTTTATTTCAACAATATTTTATTAACGAAGAAATATGTGAATGGGATCTGGCAGATGACATTTCCTTTGTTAGTCCTCCCCAAACACATATATACGTAAATATCTTATTGCACTGAAATTTAGTTGATCACTGTTTCGATGTGTGGTTTACAATTTCTATCTTTTAACATATCAGGTAACCCAGTTTCTTCTATATTTGTCAAACATGATACATTATCTGATTAAAAGAAAACGACAGAATTCGTAACTGGTTACAACAGAAACAGAATACATCCTATCACTGATAAAGCATTTAATTACATATTTATTTGAAGATACAAGGTATTGATCATCTTCCGATGCCATATTGCGTGGAACAGTAAGGAAATCAATACATATGGAATATATATTTCCAACTTCGACGAAGAAAAAAAAAACCCTTATTGAATATTTTTCATCGTTACATTAATCTATGAGTAGTAACGAAGTTGCCTGTGGAATATATATTTTGAGCTAAAACTTATATGAAATTAAATTAAAATGGACTTAAAGGCAAGAAAATAAACGGACTTTCAATGAATGGAAGACAAGACATTACGAAAAACATATATATACTAGTTGAGAAATTATTTGCCGATTCATTCAAGCTAGATATTTATAGTCAAACAATAAACAATTCTATTACAGTATTTATGGTTTATAAGCATTTGCAGGAAAAAAATGGTATCCCGCGTTTAAAGCAATTTATTGTTTATATTTATATTTGCATGCATTTTAAAATGATATAAGTTGGATTTAAGTACTAATATATCATGTTGATCAATTCGATGCTTTAAACGGAACAGCCAGTTCAACCTTTGACCTTGGATTCACTCCATATTTGGTAATGACCATGCAGAAAGGTGACACGGCAAAACTGGATCCAACTAGTTTGCAACCAATATGCATTTATTGCATAATGCACATAACGTCTATCTCAAAGGAAATGTAAGAAAAGAAAATCAGTGAATGTGAATATTTAATTACGAAGGACACGTTCTTTATATCTTTACAATATTTAATCTGTTGACTTGAACATTCTACCACTGTGTATAACAATTTAGTTTTATCAATACACCTATCATTGAGTCAAATGCTGTCTGATGTGTTTCAAGCCATTGTTAATGAGCCGTTTTTCAACCCACTATTTGCAACTAGCGAAACTGTTCCGTTACACTGTATCCAAGCAATGTCCTCGGCGGGTGTGACTGGTCAACAGGGATACTACTCATCCTAGCACCTTGATCCCACCTCTGATCGTGTCCAGGGATCAGTGAATTGCCCAACTCTTGTTTTTGTTATCTATTTTAGGACTATACGAGATGATCCCTGTGTGTTATATTTGCCTTTACAGTAATGATTTTCAAAATACTTCATCTGAATTCCAGTTTTCTATCAAATGGCATTATAAGTGCCCTCATACGATGGAGATAACAAACTTTGATTAATATAAAATATCACAAGAAATACAAATTTAGAATTGTGGAAAACAGGAACCCCTGAATATAACAAAGGTTGAGAGTGTTCATGTTACAACTGAAACAAAAGCCTGATACAGTTGGAAGAAACGATCTGAAACGCTGATGAACATCTTTTGTTTCAAAACAAATGGAAGACGTGGTATAAATGAAATGTTCAGTTTAAAATATTCTACTTGAATTATATCGAAATATCCAAAAACTTATAAAACTTATATGGGGTAACTTGATCAAGCGAGCTCTGGTTTAAGAACAACCGATCAAAAATACCAAGTGGTAGTTTGAAAAGTCTTTTTTTCCGAAAATAAAATGACGAATCAAATATAGAAAATATTCTAAACACCCAACAACCTTATAATGAAACAAAGCAGGCACGATCATAATACAAAGAACATAGGAAGGAAATAAAATTCATAAAATCGTAAATTTAGTGTTACTCAAGAGCTATGCAATAAGTCATGAAATAAACAAAAGAATATTGGTGTCCATATATTTGTGGGGTCAGCTTCGCTTTGCACTTAGAGTATATATAGTTATATATATAGCAACATAAAAATAAAATTACTCGATGCAACAAACCCGTAGAAAATTGATAGGGTGGAGGGGTAAAGGCCAGCAAATTAGAAAAGGCGGTGAAATGAAAAGGAATTAACAAATTCACACATTCAAAAGTTTCTTAACTAAAATTTTACTTCTAAAATGTGTTTTAATTTTTTTTTCTTACTGTAATAAATGATCAGAGAAAACCTAATGACATGTTTCTTCCTAAAAGTTAAAATCACTGCAACCATCTCGAAAGTCACATAATTGTACTCAACAAATTGTGTTATATTCTCTGTAACACTGGACTCGTTGATAAATTTGATGGAAGGTTTGTGCCATCAAGGGAGTAAAATGAACAAAATGAACAATTAACATAATCACAAATTATGTACATAATTCCCAACCCAAATGGTAATCTGTAGTATCATAGTCCATGATATTGTTGATACAAGGTTGCTCAAGCGCCAATGTAATATTGACGGTGCACGAAGAATTACCATGCATTCTTTAGAAATGCTTCAATCGATTATGGTTGTTCCTACCAGGATGCGATACATCAATACAGTGCGAGTTTCCTTTATAGCTCTTAATTTATTAATGCATGATCATCTATTTAAAAAAAAAACATTGTGCACAGTCCCATACTAAGCGAACTTATTGAATACACACTATCACTCCAAAAATAGTGAACAGTAACGGCCGCCATGTTGCCGTCTATATTATGCTAATCACAGTCTAAAGAAATTTAGACGGTAGGCACGTGACGCGTGCCATCCAATGACAAAGCGATATTCTAGTCCGAGGCAAAAATACATGCAGTATGTCTTGATCTTATTAGTCTTGGCTTATTTACTATGCACATGTAATCCAAATAAAAACATAAAATGATTGTAGAGTACATATTTTGAACAAATAAAACAAGCAACACTTCCTGAGTTGTAGGTTCTTTACAAAAATGCAAACCGCTGAGTTAAAAAAAAACAAGCTAGGAGTCTCCCAATATCACACAGCAAGGGACATACAACACCACACAAGTGACACCTCCCGAGATCACCAAGCAACGGAAGTATGCACACAACGCTCCGGCCTCCGCCCGAAATATATATACCTGGTCATACTAATCAAGCATGTTTTACCAGATATTCTAGTAAATATAGATTAAATGCAATTCAATGACCAATG
>CAJDSM010000496.1:0-13840 GCA_903981925.1 Ostrea lurida
TCGTTTCGGAGTTAGCTTTCCTTGATTAGAGGCATTCTGGGATTTAGAGAATTCAATCAACGCATCCCGAGATTGAGTTTTAACATTAGGTCATGAAAAATTAAATATATATGTTTTTGTTGGTTATCAGTCGATAAAGGTAGCTATATTATTGGAAAGAAAAAAATTGCAAACCATTAGCGGATTGTGGGTATATTTTTTCTGCATTGAATGCTACCATCATCGATTAATAAACAACGAAGATATTTTATTGTTTATATTTATATTTTAATGTATTGTTTCGTTCCAGCCAGTAAAACCGTTGACCCTGACAACACTTCATATTGGCTAATGATTACGCTTACAAATGATGCTAAAACCTGATTGAACGAATATGCAACAAATATGTATTCATTGTATGCTAACAACGAAGATAATTTCAAAAGGAACATATTAAAGATTCAATGAATGTAAATAAATACATACAATCTCAGAGTTCAGGATTTCAATATGTCTCGATCTTTGTAACGAATGAAAAAAAAAAGGCAACACAAAAACCATGTCTAGTTTATACAGTTTCAAATACATATATTTTTTTTAATTGATTCTGAATAATCCTCTTGAACGGCGTGTAAAATTTATAAATGTGCATCACATGAATTGAGAAAGATAAAAATTAAATACATAAATTTCCTTTCTTCAACATAAAGTGTTAATAAGACCCGGAAGGAAATTATAAACACTTAAAAAACCAAAATATTTGAGAGCTTGTAATTCTTATTGAAAACCTAGGGGAAACATATACTTATAAATATTTAATAATATACATAGTGCAGCGTGGATGATAAAAGTGTAGGAAAAAATGGATTACAGAAAAGAAAGTACAACCGAACCCAGCAGTTGTCACATATTGAATGTAGAATACTTTCAATTTTAGTAAATAATAAAAGAAATGAATGCTATATTTTTCGGGTGATGCAGGTACGACCGATTTTAGACAGGTTAAAACTCATCAATGCGCGAAAGCGCATTGATGAAAGTTTTGCCGTCATAAAGAGATCTCGGTTGATGACATGCATTATCAACATCGAGAAAAATATAAGATTTATTTCCTTTATCATTAATTTTATTATTACAGCAACAAAATAAAGTTCGTTTAGACCTTTACTTGTTGTTCAGACGTGATCAATAAATCACCTCAATTCTTATAAGGGTTTTAATCCAATGAGAATCGGCGCTAGAAGGTGATCATAATATATAAGAATTAAGATGATACCGACTACCACCTGCTTATGGGTGTGTATATTCCCAGTTGATTTGGTACGCAAGGCATGCCATTGCGTATGAGGACTTCTTAAACGAGGTAAACTACTAACAAAAAGTTGATGTACGAATGTCGTTTAAAGTCATCATTTCGCAGATTCTTCGGTCGCTATAACGACCTTGTTTACAATTACAAAGTATCATCAGGTCATATGTTGACTGCTTTGTTTCATACCCTTTGTTAGACTGTCATTTTCGTACTAGATATGACGACGGGTAATCCCGTTTACTTTATTTCGACTAAGGGCTCACGGTGGGCGTGACCGGTCAGCAGAGGATGCTTACTCCTCCATGCCACCTGATTCCGTCTTTGTCTTTATTGGAGGTCGGTGTTGTCCTACAATCGATTTTGTTTGGATTTTTTCTTGGGGGGGGGGGTATGATTACGTTTAATATCATATTAACTTCGCCTATTTATATCTAAACGAGAAGCCCCATTATCCCTACTAGAAATTCCTATATTTTTTTCTTCATTTATTTATTTATCTATTGATTTACCTTTTTTGTAGTTGTGTTGAATTGCAAGACTATTTCCGTGACACAGTTACATTAAAGGTAAGTCATTGTCGTTAAAGATAACATAATTCCTCAATATACACGAAATGCATGTATATTAGATTTTGCTTATTGAATATGTTATTAAGAACACAATTGCTGATTATTTCACAGTTGTTAGCATGAAACCGTTATTCCTCATCCAGTTTCGTCACGGTTATCAAATTTTACTATTTCTAAACGAAAACACGTTATATGCGTTAACTTAGGATATATTTTTCGTTTTTCAATGAGAAAGCATCAGCAGGCGTAGGAACTGTATTTTTGAAAGGGGGGGGAGGCTTCGAAAATAATGTGAGTGACATAATTGAATGGAAAAATAATATAGAATATAAACAAATGAATAAACATCCGCAAACACACTTTGTGGAGGGAAACTTTTAATGGACGAGGAGAATGATGAAGATAACAAACCAAATGCATACCATGCCACTGTTCTGTATACTAAACTAGTAAATTTATTTTAGTAAAATACTTGACAAAAATAGTGGTGAGGGGGCAGGGGCAAAACATACTTTTGCCACCCCATCCCAACTCCACTTACATAAATGGAGGAGTAATCCCCCACCCCCACACATACTCCGGCTCCTACGCCTATGAGCATTTTTTTTTCAAAGGAAACACCTATCTTTCAATGAATAAAATGAAAGACAAGCTGTTAATTGTGTAGTTCTTATGACTCGAGCGTGTGTTAATTTTTACCCCCCCCCGCAACGAAGTTATGTGTGTGTGTGGGGGGGAGGGGGGTGGGGTACTGTAATCGGGTTGTCCGTCCGCCCGTCTGTAGATGCAATGGTTTCCGGGTTCTAAAGTGTTATCCTTTTCACCTAGAGTAACCATATTGCACATATGAACTACCCATGGAAGGAAAGTGTTCCCAATCGATTTTGGGGTCAAAAGGTCAAAGTTCAAACACACTGGACAATGAAGTAGCAAACTGGTGTCTGGGCTCTAAAGTGTCAATCCCTTTTCCATCCTTAAGAGTCGAACTCCGCCACATATCATAGTATATGGACGACTTTTACCGATGCACTTAAGGGCCAGACCCGCACAGATGTTCCGCTGGCTTGTTCCTATATCGATTTTCGGGTACAAAATGTCAAGAGCGCACTGGACAATGAAGTAGCAAAATGGTTTCCGGGCTCTAAAGTGCTTCCCATTACGTTTCCACCTAGCCCCAGTCACCATATGATACAATGTGACCCATCTCTCTGTATGCGGGGAATCCATTTATAACCCGACCTGGTTCCCTAATCAGATTGGCCGGGGGCCAAACAGGCCGCTTCATATATCTTATGCGTAGCTTGGGGAGATATATTCCGGATGTATGACGGTTTCATGTATTTGACCGCGCTGTGCAATCTAGAGGGGGGTGCTGTGTCTAAGTCCGGGGTCCAGGTCTCTCGCAGTGGGCTGGCATTACTCTGTAGGTTTCGTTGTCTATTGGGACGGTAACCACCCCGCCTGCAATAATCTCTGTCATACATAGTATACTAGACTGCTCTTCATGAGGACGGTATTAGGCAATTTCCCTATTGACCATGGTATGTCCAAGTGAACGATAAAACACACTGGACATGGAAGTGCACCACGCATGCGATTTCATTGGTTAGACGTGCTTAGCCGTCATTTGTATTATTTCTTTTTTACTACTAGAATCATACTGCTGCAGTCTACAAATCACATCCTCTCAGTTCAATTTAAGTAGGCGATGCGTATTTTCACGCCGGGTATGTGGTGGGTCCGGGCTACAAGTTGTCCTTGGGCCGAAGACGTTGTTTTTTTGCTTGGTCATTCTATTATCCCCATGGGGTATCCAGTGACATCAGGTTCTACCATCTCGCACGCTCTGGCGACATTTAATAATTGGTTTTGTATTTAGCGATTACTTATTGTATATTTTCCCTCCCCTCACCCTATTTCGTACAATTAGTTTTCTGTAGATGCTCGATTTTCTTTAACTAATTCAGCTCCGATCTCTTCATCCCGTCTTAGTTCTTTATGATTTGTGGCTGGAGCAGACGTGATCTAACTGCTGCTGGGTGTACGTGGCCCCTTATTTCCTTGAGTGACGTCCGCAACTGCTCTGTCGGCGAGCGTTTCTACTCCGTCGGTTTCTGCTTTGCCCTCCCTTCTTGTGTTGTTCCGTTCCAGTATATTTCCCCTTTCGTCAGATGTCACTTCTAGATACTTTGACCCCGGCACGTCATCAGCCTATTGTCGGCACTAGTTGTCTATCTTGTTAGGATTCGTGCTTGGATCATCCCTATTGTTTCCCACTCGTCTCCCTGGCGACCTCAGTCGCCTGTTGATTTTTTGTACCATCTGGGGCCCTCGCCGAGCGTGCTCCATAGTGGCCGGGTCCTCAAACCCGATTTCTACTACGGTGATTGATCCGCCTTTAGTACTTCTCTAGTGTCTTTCTGTCTTCCCAGTTTCTGGCCTGGTTTTGACTTTGTCTCTGTCGCTCTCGCTCCCTTACTGCCCTCCCCACTTCCTCTTCCCTTCTTTCTGCCTCGGCCACCCTTTGTTCTCGGGTCCGCGTGAGTTTGCCTTTTCCCCGTTTTCCGCCGCCCGCCCTCTCTCCTTTGTCCTTTTGTCTTCCGCCTTCTGCGGGGTTCCCTTGCGCTTCCCGCCCGAGTTTTCTCGCCTCGCGGCTGCTGTCGCCTCTTTCCGCTTCTGCTTAGGCTGTCGCCTTTTGCGAACGTTGTACGCCGTGGCATGTCCTCCTTATCCCCCGCTTCGCCGCTCTTGGGCCGGCTTTTTTGTTTTTGTTGTGTATAACTATTATTCCCTTGGACGTCCTCGCGTCGAGCCGTGCCACGGTCATAGTCGTTTGCGCTGAGTTCTCACTGGGATTGCCTTTATCGTGTGCAGATGCGGTCGTCGTTGTTAGGATGGTCGCGCCGCCGGTCTTCGGGTCTTCTGGTCACGCTCGTTGGGGCTGCCCCTTCCCTCTCGTTCTACCTCGCGCCTTGTTCAGGCTTCGTCCTCGCGCGACTTATGTCTGTATCGTAGATCACCGAACGTAGAGCCCTTGTTGCTGGGCCGCCCACAATGCCTTTCCACCCGCCGCGTGCGATCTGCCGGCGGTTGAACTGCCCTTCTTCCCAGTTGGCGTCTTTCCTTGCATATGCTCGGTATTCAATTCCTGACCATGTTCTCGCTCCATTTCTCTTTCTGCTCCGATGCGCTTGTCCCGTTCTTAGTCTTCCGCTTGAACTTTCGGTTTCCTCTTCACTTGCAACCGCATCGGCGATTGCTCCCAGCGGCATGTGTCCCGAAGCACTGCTACGCTCACCTATACCTGCGGGGCGTTGACACCCAGTCCATTGCCCCTCGCGTTATCACCACCTTGCTTCGTCCTTTTCCTTCCACAGCACGCAGTCTCCATTCCTCTCGTGTCAGGGTGGCTCATCCGGTTTCGCGTCTCTCCGCGGCCGTTGGACCTCTTTGCGTCTATCGGCGGAGCCTGGGTCTTCTTGCACTTTCGCCTTGCGTTGACCGCTTTTCCCCTCCGCCACTATCACAGCCCCCACACGCCCCTTTTTCGCGCCAGTACTCCGTGGCCTTCTTTCCCATGTCCGCTGCCTTGTGGATGCGTTTCACCCTCTCACTCAGCCCTTTCGCTTCTTCGGACTGGCTAACTTGGGATGTGTTTTTGCATCCACTGAGTGACTCTCTCTTCCGCCAGGTCGTCCCCCCCTCTATCACTCATGATGCTCGGTCCTCGTTCCCGCGAGCTGTTTCCTCCTTATGTGTCATTCTCCCATGTACCTCTGGCGTGTGCTTTGTTCCCCCCGTCCCCAGGATTCTCCGCCTCTTAACGTCTTGCCGAGGGTTCGGTTTTTGGCCCATTCTTGTTTCTCTTCTATTTCATCCTTTCGCTTGTCTGCCTTTCCGTTGTCCTTCGCTTTCACCCCCATCCCCGCTGCTTTCACCTTTTCCGTCGCCTGCTTCTCTTCTTCTTTCCCCACCTTCGGCGCTGATGTGGTGTTCTTATGCCGGTTTGCATTTACTCCTTCTCTTCCGTCCCCCTCCCCGGCTCACTGTTTTTGTGTCCTGTCCGCTCTTTTCTTCTACTAACCTTCTGGATCCTTCTACCCCGGCCTAGTGTCCGCCAATTTGCTACCCTGTGAGGTACTCTCTGGGCCCCGTTGCGGGTTTCTTCTGACGCCCAGTGCCTGTACTCGCAGTTGTAGCGTGGACCTCACCCTCCGCCGTATTTTGCGCCCACGGTTTACCACGCGCGTCTTATGTCTTGAGCTCTGTCGCACAGCTCTGCCCTGCGCCGTTTTTCCCCCGTGCTGCTCTCTTGGGTTCTCACTGCCTGGTTCGTCCCTTGCATCCGTTTCACCCGCCTGTCCTTGCCGTCCGTTCTCGCTCGGATGGTCTTTTGCTTCACTGGCGTGCCTCTTAGCCTTCCTCGCACCCACTGGCATGTCATTTGCCGACTGCTCTCACGCGTATGTCTCGCCCCCCATCCTTCCTTGCATCTGCACTATGTGTAATTGTCTGCCTCCCCGCGTCAGTACTGGGTTTTCCCTCTCTCCCTTATCACCCTCTCCTCATTTCTTGCGTCCACCAGCTATCTCTTTTCTCGGTTTTCCTGTCATCTGTCCTCTCTTCCCCTTGCTTCCCTTGCCCGTGCTGGCCCTATCTCTTTGCTGTCAACCCATGGGTGCTCCGATTCGCTTGGGTCTCCGCCCTCCGTTGCCCGCCTTCCTCTCTTCCGTACCCCGGTTGCTGCTTCCACGCTGTCTTGCATCCATCTCCCTCCTCCTCTCCTTGCCCTTACGCCAGTGTCTCTTTCCATCAGCGTCCCCATTCGCGGTTCCCTGCTTTCCCTTCGTCCTCGCTCTGGTCTTGCACTTCCACACTCCTCCTTGCGGCTTACCTCACGCACTTTTCAGCGCCTCCTCCCTTTTTCACACGTCGCACGTCTTACATGCTAAGTCTTTTGCTTTTTGTGTTCTGTGTCCCGCCGCCAACGGAATCGTCCCACTCCATTTCTCAGCCCCAGCGTTTTGTGCTGCGCGCGACGACCGGTCTTGTTGCTCTTACGCCTGTTGCTGACGCGCACGTCCACTTGGCCGCCGTTGCTCCCCCTCCCGTGCCTTTCCTCCTCCATGCTCGGCTCTCCTCCGGGTACCCTCTTCCCCGCACTCTTGACCGTCTCTCGCTTTCTGGCCTTTCCTGCTGGACTCTGTCTTCGCTCATCTCCTTGTTTCGACGCTTTCTGCCTCACTTCCCCCATCCCCCACCCGCACTGTTTGTCACCTCGGTCCTTGAAGTGCTGACTATTCGGGCCTCTTCTCACGCCGACCCAGTCCCCAACCCCCTCTGCATCTTTGTCTGGCTTTTTTCTTCGCTATACGCCCTGCTGGCCGGTCCATCATCATCTCCTCTTCCTTGTTCTGCGTCTTCAGCCACTTTCCAGCCTCTCCTTATCCCGAAGCTTCCTCTGCAGTTAACCCTAGTCGTCTTCCCTTCCTCTTTTGCCCATCCTTTTCCAGCCTTCCTGTCCTGTCCTTGTGACTTACTTGCGCTTCCCGCTTGCTCTCGGCGGCCTGTCGCTCCTGTCCATTCTCTGCTGACCATGGCTTCCTCCCTTGTTCTCTGCCCCTGTTTCCTCCGCTTCGCTCCTCCCTTGTTCTTTCGGCCACTCGATTTCTGCCTCTTTCCCCCTTGTTCCTCTCCTTGTCCTCTCCCAGCTGTCTCCCTCTCTCTCCCCCCCCGGCAGGCGGGACCAGCGCGACGCTGGCTCCTCTTGCCGTGCCTGCCGCTTGGCCCCTTGTTCCCGGCTTTCTTCTCCTTCGGTTTCCTGCACAGCCACGTGCTGCTCCCGGCCGTGGCGGCCCCTGTTTTCTCCCCGTTGAGGCCTCCCTTCGCCTCGGGCTCCTGGCCTTTTCGATCCTGCCTTTCCGAGTCATCTGTGCACGCTCCTCTCCCTTAGCCCGGAGTTCCGACTTGCAGTCTGCCGGCGTTCCCCCCAGCTGACCACGGTTTCAGCACCGGCCTATTTAGTTCCGACGTAGCTCTTTGCTCAGGACTCTGTGCTTCTTTCACGGATCGTACGCGGCTGGGGCGCGTACTGTCCCGCCCTCCTGGCGTATAACTCGCTACCGCAGCAACGAATCGCGTTTGTGTTTTGCCTGTTGGCCGTTTTCCGGGATTTCTCTTCGTACTTCGGGCCGGGTTTGCCACCCTCTTTGGGTGTCTCTGTTGCGCTTTCGGCCGGGGTTGCTATCCCGCGTCTCTGCCGCCAGTTCCTTCCGGTGCGCGTGCCGCCGCGCCGAGCGTTCCGCTTCTCTGTGGGTGGTCGCGGCTGCCGACCTGCCATTGTTGGACTGCCTTCCTTCTTGCGCACCTTCTCTCACGTGTTGCACCTTTGCTCTTCCGCCCGTCCGTCCCCGGCCCTGTTTGTCGGCCTCCCCGCGCTGTGGCCGCCATGTCTGTTGCGATTGCCTGCTTTCGGTTGCCGCCCCGCCACTCTCTCTTACGCTCGTCTTTCCTTTGTCAGCACGGGAGGCTTTCCTTTCACTTTGTTCGTTGACGCGGTTTGAATTCCCCCGCAGCCGATAGAAGCTCCGGGTGCGCACTGGCCCTCGCTGGGGGACACGCTTCTTCAGCGCCTTGGCTCATGGCACGTTCGCCGGCTGTGGCATAGGTCCGCTCGCTTTACAGCCGCCCGGTGCTCGCATCGCGGAATTCTTCACCCTGTTAGTTCACTTTCTGCCCCTTGGGCTCGCTCCTTGGTGGTTCCAGCCCGCTCCTCTTGGCCGGCCGCTTTGCACGCGTGGCCTCCAGTGGGATGTGCGATTCCAGGCCACCCGGCAGCCTCTCTGGCTCCTTGGTTCGTCAGCGGGTTGGCGCGTGGTCCCGTGGCGCTGTTATCCCCCCAGATCCTTTCTCGGTGTCGTGTCTCTCCCTTACCTCTTTGCACGCTGCACGTGCGTGGGGCCTGGGTTGTTGTCCTTTCCTACACGCTTGCTTCTGCATCGCCCGGATCCTTGCTCTGTTTGCTCGGACGCCGGTCCCCTCATTGACGCTCCATGAGGCTCGCTGACGGCCTTCACATGCGTGCACCTTGCACCCGTGATTCCCCAGTCAGTTTCGGTCCCCCCTCCTGCGCTCACTTTGGCCGGCCGAAGGTCGTCCTTTGCTCCTGATCCGCTCGCTTCCCCCTTTGTCGCCCACTCGTCTTAGTGTGCTTCCCGCCGCTCCCACTGTGCTCCTGGCCCTCTGTTCGATCCGACGCCCCCCGCCGTGCCTCAGCGGGTCACCCCGTTGTTAAGCCCTTTTCTTGACTCAGTCCGTGGTTCGACGTCCGCTTTTTCTGCCGCATCGCCTGCCACCCCCCTTTTCTGGGCTTTCGCCTTGGCCTCGGGGTTCATCCCCCTTGCACCTCCCCACTCCCGTCCTCTCGCGGGTCTTTGGCCCCTTCCTAGTTCTCTCTGCTGACGGTTGCCCGCCTCTGTTTGTGGTTTTGACGCGGGCACCTTGCCAACGGCGCCGCGCGCCGGCCATGCCAGCTCGGAACGCGCCTCCAGCACTGTGTCCAACCTCACCCCTGCCTCTCGGCGCGGGGCGCCCATCTCTTGTTCCGTTTGTCCCACGGCCCCTTCCGGCTTGGCGCCTTGACCCAGCGTGGCATCATCTCCTCTGTTCGCTACGACCGACTGATTCTGCTGGCCTTTGAGCGTGGTGGACGCCTTTTCATCGTGAGTCTCCCATTTGATGCCCCCCTCCCCCATTACTTCCTCCGGCGTCGACCGTTGCGCGCTTGTATTGACATCCGCTCCAGTCAGCTGGACCTCTGGCACGCTGCCTTTGCTACCTTTCGCGCACGGTTGGCTTGTTGTTGCATTTCGACATTTGCCAATCGTCTCTTCCGTGCGCCCTTGCGCTACCCGTTCCTCCGCTGCACTCCCCGTGGCCCCTGCCTTCTGCAGAAGACTCGCCCCGGGTGAGCCCCTTTCCAGTCGTCGGGACTGCCTCCTTTCGTTTCTTTGCTTGACACAGGGGCACCGCATTGTGCACCGCTATGGTGTCCTTTTTCGTTGTCTCCCTCCGCGCTTCATTGGTCGCTTTTTCTCTGCCCTGCCTGCATTCCTGCGTTGCTGCATTCGCTCGCTTCGTTGGCCCACCGGGGCAGACCGCCATTCCTGCGCTCTGTCCGGTCCCTCTCACTGGAGCCGCCACGCGACTGCGCGCATCCTTCCGGATGATACCGATCCTCTTCCAAGCTCTGCGCCCCTGGCCTAGATGGGTTCCCTCGCCTGCCGATCTCCCTTCGGCGGGGTTGTGGGCGGCTTTTCGTTCCGTCGACCAGGTGCTCTCCATCTGTGTTAACGCCCCCCCTCGTTCTTGACTGCGCAGGCCTTCTACCCTTTCTTCTGCGCGGTCCTGCTCCTATTGATGGGCGACCCCTCCGCCTTACCCGCTCCTCCTCACTTCGTGCTCTTCTGCCACTCTCTGCTGCTTTACCCCTGGAGCCCTTTCGCCGGCCTCTTCGTTCCCGGCTCCTTCCGTCGCGCGCGATGCGCCCACTCCGTCCCTTGCCGACTCTCTTCTGCGCCTGGTGGCTTCTCGGCGTACCGTGCCGCTTCTCCCCCTCGGCCCACTGGCTCCTGCTCCGCCTCCATCTGCACGTGGCGCATCCATCCTCTTGTAAGCTCATCGGTCCGCGCCATTACACCTCGGACCCGCTGGCAGCCATCTTGCACTCACCGACCCGCGTGCATGTCGTGGCCGCGTCCAGTGACCCCCGGCGTCACTGTGCTTAGCGCCTTCTACCCCGTTGTGCCTTGTGTTAGGTCAGCAACTGCTCCAGTGTGCCTGCTCAGTGTATGCTTTTCAGTCTCCTGCTTTGACGTTTCTCTTGTCTCTTGTGAAACTTGAACGTTTTTTCTGTAACTCCTGTTTCTACGCGGTCTTGTTCTCGGTGACCCGCATTTAGCGGGCCTGGCTGTATGGACCTCCGGATTTTGCCGTTTTCTGTTCACCGGTTCCATGTTTCCTCGCTGCTTTTTTTCCGCCCGCCCCCCCCTCTCGCCGTCCGTTGCTGTCGTGATTTTCCTTATTGAATACGACTCTCCTGCATATTCCAGTACACCCTCTCCTATAACTTTTTTGATTACTTTCTTGTTCAAGTCTGCAAGTGCCTCACTGACCGGGCCGCCCCTGTTTAACGTCAATTTTTGTGGCCTTTCGATGTACTGGGTCTGTCGACCTTCTCCTTTTCCTCAGTCATTGTTCTGTGCTTTCCATGTTCATGAGACCGTTGTGTGGTTTGTACTCGTACGTTTTCTTTACTTTGTTTGTGTCATCTGTTCCCCTTTTCCCTAGACTTCGATGGATGCTTGGCGTGGATATGGTATGGAGGGCCTGTCAGCCCTCTTTCCAAATTTTGGACACAATTAATATTAGCAATTATATAAGAATTAAACTTTAAAACAAAAAGTGCTTTTCCTAAACTGCGATATGAAACTGTGCACTTTACACATTTACAATGTACTAGTCAATTGAGAACATACCTCCTGTCCCAATTTTCACTCCCCCACCCCCTATATCCTTCTGAAAAACCTTCCATTATTAATAATTTATAGTGTGTAGGGCTTTAAAGAAACAAACATTTATGACTTTAATTTGGGGGTTTTCTCTGTAGAATATCTACATTTCATTCATTCTGTGTTTCCAAAAACCAGGCACCCAGCGTTTTAGGCTTTGAGTGGACTCCTTTTTTACTCCTAGCTGAGTATTGCACAGCTGGACCCAGTGACATGCATGGTCATATACTTACTGTAATGCTTACTATCAACTTACAAAAAGTGCCGTTTTCTGGCTTTGAAAGACTCCAGATTCATGTGAAGCAGCCATTGGTCGTCTGTAGGTTCGGCCATCTGTAAAACAATGTGAAAGTCTCTCAGCTTGTGTTTCCACCATGGTACTCTCAAAGAATGAACATGTATTTGTTTGATATTTTCCAAAATGTTTCTATTGTAGACTTCATGACAAACTCTGCTACATTAATGGACCAGACCGTCATTAATCAGTGGTGGTCTGGGACCTCAGTGGTCAGTTACCTCAGTGGTCNCGGTGGTCAGGGACCTCAGTGGCCAGGGACCTCAGTGGTCAGTTACCTCAGTGTTCAGGGACCTCAATGGTCAGGGGACCTCAGTGGTCAATTACCTCAGGTTGGTCAGTTATCTCAGTGGTTAGGGACCTCAGTGGTCAGTTACCTCAGTGTCAGGGACCTCAGTGGTCAGTTACCTCAATGGTCAGGGACCTCAGTGGTCAGTTACCTCAGTGGTCAGTTACCTCAATGGTCATTACCTCAGTGGTCAGGGACCTCAAGTGGTCAGGGACATCATGCGTCAAGTTACCTCAGTGGTCCGGGACTCAGTGGTCAGAGCACCTGACTAATAAAGTGTGAGGGTCACCGGTTCGATTCCCAATCACCATAGATTTTCACCTGTTCTACACTATATTTGGTGCCACTGACCACCCCCTTGCAGGTGAAATTATGCCAGGGGCAAAAGTATCTGGGTTGTGTGTCTTCAAGGGTGAAGATGATTTGAGGAGGGAGGAGTGTAGTGATCAGTCACGTTTGATCTCTGGTGGCCAGATAGCGAGCTTTTTAGCGGTCAGGTCACGTATTGACTCTCTGGTGGCCATGATAGGAGTGTAGCGGTCAGCTCACGTCTTGATCTCTGGTGGCCCAGAAAGTTCATGGGGCCCAGGTTTGAAACCCATTCTTGTCCATTGCATTTTCTCCCTTTCTGTTACTCAATCCCTAGATTGTCGCTCAGAGCAATAATCACATTTTTTAATTATAAACACACTCCAGGAAAATAAACAGCCTAAACACCACTCTACAGAGCTCGCCTGGATTTATCATGTTTTGTGGTATAAGCAGAAACGTGCAAATGTGTCAGAAAGGGGAAAAATGCAATGAACCAGACTAGACGGGGATTCGAAACCGGGGCCCCTGAATCTCGAGTAAGGTGTTCGATCCTCCAACTGAGCTGACTGGAACCGGCAACTGACCACCACGTTCCCCCCCCCCCCCCCCCCCCCCCCCCCCCCCCCATCCTTACACATCTATCACACCTTGCAGACATCAACTCAGGATCTAAGGCATTTCAACCTATATCAGTTTCAGGGCCTGGTCGAATCAGGTCGATGGCACCAAATGTAACAGGGAGGCAGTAAATGCAACGGATCAGATTGGGATTCAAACCTGGCCCCCCTGAATCTTCATTCAGTTGCTCTACCAACTGAGTTATCTGTTCTCCAGCAATTGAAGTATGGCCAAAATATACCGTACTATTTTTTGAAATCCTGCTCTTGTCAGTGCAATTCCTCTAAAACTGCTAAACAAAAGTCATACAACATTGTAGTTGATCAGGACATACTTTATAGATGTGCATATATTCACATGATATTCTAATTTGATGTTTTCCTGGGAGTATATACATGTAACTCAATGCCAAACTTCTATAATTTTTGAAAGGGAGCTAATCTTGGACTACTCATGTCTAATCTCGGACTACTTCAACGTCTAATTCGGACTACTCACCGTTCAATCTCTGGACGATCTCACATCTAATCTCGGACTACTCCGTCTAATCTCAGACTATCTTTGCGTCTAATCTCGGACTAAATTTTGCATTGCAATAAGTATCGAAATTGGAACCAAAGGTTTCTAAAAAAATATTGTTTGAATCGTTTTTTCTTGGGTAAGTTGGATTACTAATGTATATATAAAAGGACGAAGAAACAACGTGTTAAACATAATCACAATCCAAAAATCATATACAAAATCAAGTGTTGGGCAACACGGACCTCCGACAAAGCGAAGGTAGGATCAGGTGCCATGGAGGAGTAAGCATCCTCTGCTGACCGGTCACACCCGCCGTTTAACACGATGTTACCTTCGCCTATTTGTATATACTACAAATGAGAATTTCTCCAGGAA
>CAJDSM010000497.1:5356-20519 GCA_903981925.1 Ostrea lurida
CATCTGTGGAGCGCGGCGAGGAGTTTTCCCTTCACTCTAATGGTCACATTCACATGTAAGAAGACAATAAAATCGGTCCAATTCTGAACGTACTATTATTGTTGTGGTGCTGTAATTACAGCAGAAGATAACTAGTAGCTAGAGGTGGGTATAAAAGGTACGACAGACATAAACATAGTCGACGACAAGCTTATGCAAAGCAGTAAGATACAACTGCATAGCATGTGCGCAGACGTTGTGGGGTACGCTATTGGGCAGTATGTGCATGCACCATGCTGTCATCCCTTAGGTCACTCATGCAGGCGACCACTATCGTGTGCGGCTCGTTCTCATTTGGGTTTCGTGCGACCATTGTGTCCATATATCTTGGCAGGAGTTAAGCCATCGACAGCGGATGGTTGCAATTGTTTTGCCATAGTCGATAGCAGATCCGTGTCGATGCTAACTCCTGGCCAAGATATATGTGACACAAATGGTCGCAGACAACCAAATGAAACGAGCGACACGAATGGTCGCCTGCATGATGACCAAGGGTGCAGCATGAATGGTCGCCTGGCAAACGTACATGCCCAGGCGACCAAACGTGCCGCCACAGTGCTATGCAGTTGTTTATCTTGCACGCATTTGTGGTACTACGTTTATGTCTGTGTACTTTTATACCCACCTCTACCTACTAGTTATCTTCTGCTGAATTTACAGCAACAACAAAATAAGTACGTGTCAGAATATGACCGATTTATTGCATGTTACATGTGAATGTGGACCATTAGAGTGAAGGGAAAACTCCTCGCCGGCTCACAGATGGGGGGATCACAGAGACATCACAGAGGCTGCCTTGATTGTCCTCACGGAGTCAGATAACAGCATGCTGACCTTTCACCATTGCATATCATTGACCTTTTCACCTTTTGATGGCTGACTTTCTGGACTGCCACATATCAAACTTCCTGTTTGCTGCCAACAGAAGCTCCTCCATATGACTGGTCATCTATCAAAGAACAAAATAATCATTATCACAAAAAGAGTACTGGTATTACACTTTGCTTGTATAACTTTTACTGTATATTTAGATTGTCGTTACCTGTTGGGATATACTTTTTTTATGACATAATGATTTGAAATTGATGGGCACAACATTATAAAGAAGTATGTTATATCTCTTATCCAAGATACAACCATATATCCCATATTATATACATATCCTGCATTATACATATATTTACAATTTCTAATGTTGTTGTCATTGATACATGATAGTCATTTCTCATGAATGTGCTGCAGTTGTGAATGTCTGAATGATGTGTATATGTATAGTACTGGTAGGTCTAATCAACAACTGGCAATTCTGACATATCCATGTATACATATAGTGACGGTATAGTGGTATTTACTGAGGGACGCATGACATACATTTAAAGTATAGTATTTTCTGATGACCTAATTTTACGGTATAGTGGTATTTACTAAGGGACACTTGTCATACATTTACGTTATTTTCTGATGACCTACATTTACGGTATAGTGGTAGTCCTGCAGTCTCTCTTTCAGTGGCATTAATTTGGCCATCTGAAACCTCTCCAATGTGGATTTCATTCTTATAACCTTCAATGAAAAATTCAGAAAAGTGTCTACTTTCATTTTCTATGTATCTGGACTGATCACATAATATGATATTATCTGCTTGCTTACCTAGCTGGGAGAAAATAACTGTATCCTTAGCTGGAACCAAACAACAGCAATACACAATAGGAACTTTTTTTTTTCATTAGTATTGAGCGTTTTTCATATATTCCAATTACAATACTCTTTTTTCCTATCACAATTTTTCATTTCATAACAGTCTATTCATATCACAATACTTTTTCTCTGAACATACTGTTATATCACTACACCAACCTCGGAATATTTGTATCTCGTACCAACCTCGGCTGTGTGACATAAAGGCTAGCGTCATTGAGAAGATGGCTGTGTCCATGTGTTTACTGTTTACACATGTTGACTTACAATCTAAAGCTTTCAATGTCTGTAATTGTATTTTTCTTTCATAACAGTGTTAGCATCTGCAATTCTGAAGTGCAAAGTCAACGCATTGTTAAAATGACTCCATCTTTCAGAACACTGTGTAACAACTATTGTAAGTAAGTGCTGTGTTTTCCCTCGACAATTAATAAATGGTCGCATCACAAATGTAAGGCGGATATACATATCAAATACTGTCATACAGCCGAGGTTTGATGTAGGTTCTGAAATCAGCCAAGCTTGGCTGAATGACTGTTATATTTAAAACAATGGAAAGTGAAGGAATTCAGTGTATATCTAAGCTACCGGTACAGATGGACTAAATTCTTTCACAGGTTACTGCAATTTATCTTGGGTTGTATATCAATCCATCTTTCAGCCTTTCTAGATTAACTAATCACACAAACTCACCATCAATGCAAAAAAAAAGAAAAGACACCCCCCCCCCCAAAAAAAAACAAAAAAAACAAAAACAAACAAAAAAAAACTCCATGATGATGGACACTTTTTCCACAAAGTAAGGCAGTTATACAGCACTGAGAATTAGAAAGATCCAAAGGTTGACCAAGTATGATTGATAGCTGGAGACCATTGGTAACTTTTATGTGTGAGAATCAAACTATAGATCTCAACCACCATTGGGCTTAAGGGCTGTGAAGTGAACTAATATGATATCAACATACTTTTTTCACTGCTATTGAGAGATGTTCCTGTTTAGTTTACTTATTTAATTAACTTTTTTTTTTTTATTTAATTAATTTTTTTTTTTTTACCTTTTCTTCAAGTGATTTAGATGAGACTGGAAAACAGGTCCAGAAATGCCTCAGTAATTCCAACAGAGCACTGTAGCTAGCTTTCACTTCCTCCTGCATGTCTTGTGGTACTATCTCTGTCAATGAACACCAACAACTTAAAAATCACCAACAACAAACACTTCTTGTGGTACTATCTCTGTCAATAAACACCAACAACTTAAAAATCACCATCAAAAACACAATCAATGAATCATCATAACTATGTCACAAACACAGATCAAACTACGATCACAAATCACAATCAACAATGGATCCACAAAAACGATCAACTACGATCATCATCCAACTACAATCACAACACACAGATCAACTACGATCACCATCACAATAATCACAAACACGATCAACTACAAATATCATCAACTACAATCACAAACACGATCAACTATTACCAATCATCATCAACTACAAAACGATCAACTACGATAACCATCAACTACAATCACAAACACAATCAACTACAATCATGAAAAACAATCAACTACAAACACAATCATCAACAATGATCACAAAAACGATCAACTACGATAACCATCAGCTACAATCACAAACACAATCAACTACAGTCATGAAACACATGATCTAGCATTACAGAGATAAGGACAGATAAATAAAACGATGGACAAGATATCTTTAGTGTCACTTTGCTTTGCTGGTGACAAATAATTACTCGACTACACAATGCCATCCCGTACTCTGCCATAATATAACCTTAGGAAAAGTTTGCAATAAAATGTTACATGTATTAACAATAAATTACTATCTGGAAATTCTACAACACAAACTTGGACTTACGATTAAGCTGTGAATGACTGCTTCCTTTCAATAACGCCCCTCCTGGTGACAGTTCACTGAGAATTACAATCGCTTGGGACCCCAACAGGACCTGAAGAACAATATATCTAAGTAAAATGCCAAATCTGTTTAAATTTTCATAAACCATTGTCTACAAAATGTTAAATAGGATAATTCTGATTGACCTACATTTGAAAGATCATGTGACCAGTGGTGGACGTTATTCATCACTGACTCGGAGGCACGTAGGAGGTCCTCACTGGTGGTATAGCGAGACACCGTCACAGGCGTCGGACCGTGTAAATAACCCTCCATCTTATGCAGCTGTAAATTCACATTCTTTTTACTGTTCGTGTCTGTTAAATCATCCATATGAATTTTTTCCTGCAGTTTCTGTTTCTTTGCTGCTGGTTCCCAGTAACCTTTGCTGGTACTTGGCCCTCCTTCTTCCATGCTTACACCATTCACTTTGGCGTTATCACTACTGTTTTGAGTGTCACCTGACCGTCCGGCGTCGTCTGCCTGACCTGAGTTTGTAGTACTTTGCTGCGAGTCTTTGGTACACGCTTTCAGCACCATTGTTGAGTGATGATTAAATCTTCGAATCATGGTTCCATTTGTCACATTGTTACTAATCCGTGTGTCTTCTGTCAGCCCACGATAATCCTGGGAATTTGAAAATTGCATTTAAACTTTTACCGTGTATCATAAAAACAGGTTATGAAAAGTTCACTGTTTATAAGAAACACAAGACAGACGTACATGTACCTTGCATAGTGAAAAGTCTGATATTTTGGTAGAGACAAACATACCTTGTATAGAAAAAGCAGACTATACGTTGTGTAGAGAACAGCTGGATATTTATGAGAACATGTTTATCACACGTAGAGACCAGTCAAATAATTGGGGACAATAAACTCACCTCATGGCAGGAACTTATACCTCTGTAAAGGAGTCGGATGTTTGGTGAGAGCAGACTATACCTCAGTAAAGGAGAGTTGGATTGTTTTGGAGTGAGAGCAGACTTTTCATGGTAAGGATCAGTGAGGACTTTCACTGTAAAGGAGAGTCGGATGTTTTGGTGAAGCAGACTTATACCTCATGTAAAGGAGAGTCGCGGATGTTTTGTTGAGAGCAGACTTATACCTCTGTGTAAAGAGATCGGATTTTTGGTGAGAGCAGACTTACCTCAGTAAAGGGCAGTCGGATGTTTGGGAGAGAGACTTATCCTCATTGTAAAGGGAGTCGGATGTTTTGGTGAGAGCAGACTTATACCTCATGATAAGGAGTCGGATGTTTTTGGTGAGAGCAGACTTACCTCACTGTAAAGGGAGTCGGTATGTTTTTGGTGAGAAGCAGATCTTTACCTCATGATAAGGAGAGTCGGATGTTTTGGTGAGAGCAGACTTATACCTCATGTAAAGGAGAGTCGGATTTTTGGTGAGAGCAGACTTATACCTCATGTAAAGGAGAGTCGGATGTTTTGGTGATGATAACCTTGTAGACGGCTTGTGAGGCAGACTTCCTCGTGTAAAGGAGAGTCGGATGTTTTATGGTGAGATAGCAACTTATACTCATGTAAGGAGTCGGATGTTTTGGTGAGAAGCAGACTAATATACCTTCATGAAGGAGAGTCGGATGTTTGTGGTGAGAGAAGACTTATACCTCATGTAAAGGGTCGGGATGTTTGGTGAGCAGCAGACTTACCTCGTGTAAAGGAGAGTCGGATATTTTTGTGAGATCCAAAAACAGGTCGACTGGCTTGTCTGAAATCTGTTCTTTCATGTCTATGAAAATAATAAGAATGTGGAGTGAGACTCATTTTCTCTGTCTATACAACTGTATGTACAGCACAGTATTATAACTGAACCTTACAACTATACAAAAACAATGTATAAAAGTTTTGATGGTTTTTAAAGCTTGTAAACACAGGAACATTAAAACCTAGCACATTTATCACCAGAGTTGTTGAAAACTCTTTCTGAGGTATCGGACATTTCAGGATTTTTATCAGTCCGAATAATGAAATGCGCTGTGAACTTTACCAGTCACAGGACATTAAACCAGTCAAATCATTCGGTAAATTTCAATGACACTGGGTCATCACTGACCTTTCTCATCACTTTTGGCACAATCGGAGAAGACGTCTTTGGTTCCCAGCACCGTTCTGTCCCTGTGGAAGTAGTGCGACTGGAAGAACCGGGTCCAGAATTCGCTCTCTGTCATGTCGTGGGGAACGTGCTCAGCGTGCTTCTTTTTCACTACAAACATAATGTCAGGTGCTTCTTTTTCACCCAAAAATCAATGTCATATGCTTCTTTTTCACTTCAAACATAATGTTCATATGCTTCTTTTTCACTACAAACATAATGTCATATGCTACTTTCACATTTCCTGTGTAACAAAGTATGTATTTCTTCCTGAGAACTCATTTATTTACCTTCACTGTGAGGCTTACCCACAGTATACCTGTGGAATATTGACTTTCATTGATCTTTTTAATGGGAAACATTTTTCTACAATGCTTATCCATGTGATATGTGGTATGTGTGAAATATTAGTTTTCTTTCTGTTAGACTTACCCATGGATACCATGCCGGAATATTACTCTGTTAGTTACTTACACTCAGGGATGCTGTGCCAGAATATTGACTACTGTTAGACTTACCCATTGGGATGCGTGCACGAATCATTGACTCTGTTAGACTTACCATTGGGATACACTGTGAAATATTCGATCCGTTAGACTTACACCATGGAGGCATGCAGATAATTGACTCTGTTAGACTTACCACATGGGATACATTGCGGAAAGTATTGACTCTATTAGACGTTACACATGGGTATACCTGCCGAATTTTGACTCTATTTAGACTTACACATGGGATACATGCGGATATGACTCTATAGAACTTACACATGGTAAGCATGCGAATATTGACTCTGTTAAGACTCACACATGGCGATGCGTGCAGAATATTGACTCTGTTAACTTACCCATGTGGATGCATGCAGAATATTGACCTGGTTGACACTTACCCAGGGAATACATGCGGAATATTGACTCTATTAGACTTACACATGGGAATACATGCAGAATATTTGACTCTTTAGACTACACATGGGATACATGCGGAATATTTGACTCTGTTAGACTTACACATGGATGCGGCAGAATATTGACTCGTTAGACCTTACCCATGGGATGCTGTGCCAGAATATTGACTCTGTTAGACTTACCCATGGGATACATGCGGAATATTGACTCCGTATAGACTTACACACTGGGATTGCATGCAGAATTATGACTTGTTAGACTTACCATGGGATACATGCGGAATATTGACTCTAATTAGACTTACACATGGGATACATGCGGAATATTGAACATCTATTTAGACTTACACATGGGATACATGCGGAATATTGACTCTATTAGACCTTACACATGGGATATACATGCGGATATTGACTTCTGTTTGACTCACACTGGGATGCGTGCAGATATTGACTCTGTTAGACTTACCCATGTGGATGCATGCAGAATATTGACTCTGTTAGACTTACCCAAGGATACATGCGGAAAATATTGACCTCTGTTAGATCTTACACATGGGATGTGGCCAGAATACTACTTGTTGACTTTACCATACCAGGAGATGCTTGGAATATTGCTCCTGTTAGACTTACCATGTGGAATCATGCGAAATATTGACTCTGTAGACTACCCATGGGGATACATGCGGAATATTGACTCTATGATTTCTTACCCATATATATTGACTCTGTAAGACTTACCCATGGATACGTGCGGAATACTGACTTTATGATTTCTTTCTGCGATACTTACCCATGGATACATGCGGAATATTGACTCTATGATTAATTTCTGCGATACTTACCCATGGGATATGTACGAAATATTGACTCTATGATGTCGGCAGTGAGGTTGTATTTCAATCCATTGCATCCATCTGTCTGTGGTTTTATATCAGCCTGAATTAAGACGACATATGTCAAATCGCTATATTTCTTTTCAAGGTCTAAACAGTCAGCATTAAGAATTAGTTTTCAGTTGCAACATGTTTTCAACCCTTACATACAAGGTTTAACATGTTTTCACCCTACATAACAAGTTTAACATTGTTTTCACCCTTACATACAAGGTTTTAACATGTTTTCACCCTTACATCAAGGTTAACATGTTTTCCCCTTAATACAAGGTTTTAACATGTTTTCACCCTTACATACAGGGTTTAACAACATGTTTTCACCCTTACATACAGGTTTTAACAACATGTTTTCACCCTTAATACAGTTTAACAACATGTTTTCATCCTTTCATACAGGTTTAACATGTTTTTCACCCTTACATACAAGTTTACATGTTTTCACCCTTTCACATTACAAGGTTTAACATGTTTTCACCCTTTACATACAGGGTTTAAACATGTCTTCCACCCTTTACATTACAAGGTTAACATGTTTTCACCCTACATACCAAGGTTTAACATGTTTTCACCTTAACATACAGGGTTTAACAACATGTTTTCACCCTTACATACAAGGTTAACATGTTTTTCACCCCTTACATACAAGTTAACAGTTTTCACCCTTACATACAGGGTTTAACAACATGTTTCACCCTTAATACAAGGTTTAACTGTTTTCACCCTTACATACAAGGTTTAACATTGTTTTTCACCCTTACATTACAAGGTTTAACAACATGTTTTCACCTTACATACAAGGTTTAACATTGTTTTCACCCTTACATACAGGTTTTAACCATGTTTTCACCGCTTACATACAGGGTTTAACAACATTGTTTTCACCCTTTACATACAGGGTTTAACAAAATGTTTTCACCCTAGTACATTACAAGTTCATGTTTTCAACCCTTACATACAAGGTTTAACATGTTTTCACCTCACAATTTAAACATTTCACTTACAACAAGGTTTAACAGTTTTCACCCTTACATACAGGTTTAACATGTTTTCACCCTTACATACAAGGTTTAACATGTTTTTCCCCTTACATACAAGGTTTAACAACATGTTTTTATCCTTAACCATAACAAGGTTTACCATCGTTTTACCCTTGACATACAGAGGTTTTAACATGTTTTCACCCTTACATACCAAAGGTTTAACTGTTTTCACCCTTACATACAGGTTAACAACATTGTTTTCACCCTTACATACAAGGTTTAACATGTTTTTCACCACTTCATACACAGGTTTTAACATGTTTTCTAAACCCTTACATACAAGGTTTAACATGTTTTCATTTAACAGTTCAACATGTTTCATTCCCTTACAATAACAAGGTTTAACATGTTTTTCTACCCTTACATACAAGGTTTACGATGTTTTCACCCTTACATACAAGGGTTTAACAGTTTTCACCCTTACAGTACAGGGTTTCAACATGTTTCACCCCTTACATACAAGGTTTAACATTTTAAATCCCTATAACCATAACCTTAATGTTCACGCTACACAGGTTTAAAACATGTTTTCACCTTCGGGTTAAAAGTTTTCAATACATACAAGGTTTACACATGTTTTCACCTTACATACAAGGTTTAACATGTTTTCACCCTTACATACAAGGTTAACTGTTTTCACCCTTCATACAGGGTTTAACAACATGGTTTTCACCCTTACATACAAGGTTTAACATGTTTTCACCCTTACATACAAGGTTTAACAGTTTTTCACCCTTACATACAGGGTTTAACCACATAGTTTTCACCCTTACATACAGGTTTAACATATGTTTTCACCCTTAACATACCAAGGTAACATGTTTTCACGCCTTACATACAAAAGGGTTTAAGCATGTTTTCACCTTACATACAAGGTTTAACAGTTTTCACCCTTACATACAAAGGTTTAACAACATGTTTCACCCTTACATACAAGGTTTAACATTTTTTCACCCTTACATTACAAGAGGTTTAACATGTTTACCCTTTACAATACAAGGTTTGTTTTCACACATGTTTTCACCTTTACATACAAAGGTTTTAACATGTTTTCCACCCTTACATCAAGGTTTTAACACATGTTTTTCATACCTTACATACAGTAGGTTTAACAACATGTTTCAACCTTTACATACAAGGTTTAAACATGTTTTCACCCTTACATTACAAAGGTTTAACAAGTTTTCAACCTTTACATACAAGGTTTAAACATGTTTTTCACCCTTACATACAAGGTTTAACATGTTTTCCACCCTTAATACAGGTAACAAGTGTTTACCCACTTAACATCAAGTTTTACATGTTTACCCCTTACATACAGGGTTTAACAACATGTTTTCACCCTTACATACAAGGTTTAACATGTTTTCACCCTTACATACAAGGTTTAACATGTTTTCACCCTTACATACAAGGTTTAACATGTTTTCACCCTTACATACAAAGTTTAAACATGTTTTCACCCTTACATACAAGGTTTAACATGTTTTCACCCTTTACATACAGGGTTTAACACATGTTTTCACCCTTACATACAGGGTTAACATGTTTTCACCCTTACATACAAGTTTAAACATGTTTTCACCCTACATACAAGGTTTAACTATAAGTTTCATGTTTTCACCCTTACATACAAGGTTAACAACATGTTTTCATCCTTACATACAAGGTTTAACATGTTTTCACCCTTACATACAAGGTTTAACAACATTTTTCACCCTACATACAAGGTTTAACATGTTTTCCACCCTTTACATACAAGCGTTTAACATGTTCACCCTACATACAGGTTTACATGTTTTCACCCTTACATACAAGGTTTAAACATGTTTTCACCTTACATACAAGGTTTAACATGTTTCACCCTTACATACAAGGTTTAACAACATGTTTTCATCCTTACATACAAGGTTTTAACATGTTTCACCCCTTACATACAAGGTTTAACATGTTTTCACCCTTACATACAAGGTTTAACATGTTTTACCCTTACATACAGGAGTTTAACATGTTTTCACCTTACATTACAAGGTTTAACATGTTTTCACCCTTACATACAAGGTTTAACATGTTTTTCACCTTACATACCAAGGTTTAACATGTTTTCACCCTTACATACAAGGTTTAACAGTTTTCCCCTTTACATACAAGGTTTACATGTTTTCACCCTTACATACAAGGTTTAACATGTTTTTTCACCCTTACATTTACAAGTTTAACATGTTTTCACCCTTACATACAAGGTTTAACATGTTTTCACCTTAACATACAAGTTTTAACATGTTTTCAACCCTTACAGTACAAGGTTTAACATGTTTTCACCCTTACATACAGGGTTTAACATGTTTTCACCCTTACATACAGGTTTAACATGTTTTCACCCTTACATACAAGGTTTAACATGTTTTCACCCTTACATACAGGTTTAACATGTTTTCCACCTTACATACAGGGTTACAAATGTTTTTCACCCTTACATACAGGGTTTAACATGGTCACCCTTACATACAAGGGTTTTAACATGTTATTCACCTTAACAACAGGGTTAAACTAAATGTTTCACCCTTACATACAGGGTTTAGCAATTTATGTTTTTCACCCTTACATACAGGGTTTAACATGTTTTCACCCTTACATACAAGGTTTAACATTTTTCACCCTTACATACAGGGTTTAACAATACTTGGTAGGTTTGAAACACACAATGTCATTCTTTTACAAATGCATCAACTGACAAGTATTTTACTTTTGGAATGGCTACCAAGATACTAATTGCAAAAATGATGAAAATATATATATAAAAAAAAAAAAAGAAGTTTGCACTATTAACAGACAGACAAATAATTAGATTGAAATCACTGAGCATAAACTTATCTAAATTCCTACCAAAAACGCAGCTGAGACCCCGACATTTTGTGACTTCTCTGGTTTCGTGTTGCTTTGACTTTTCTAAAATAACATTCAACAGACATATATAAGTATTACCAGTACATTTAGATTTTGTTTTTAGAGTACCGGTAGTCTAGATTGCTGGTTTTAAAGGTTGAACTATTTGACTAAGAGTAGTCTAGATTGCTCAATGCTGGTAAGGTTGGACTATTTACCCGCGAGGCCCAGAATTCCTCTGCAGTAATTACACCTGTCACAACCAAATCCTTGTACAACTGAAACAACTCGGGATTTTCCTGAAGCATCCTAAAGATAAAAAAAAAATCAAGCATATTTAATGAATTTATGTCCCCTTTTAAGTAGGTCAAGATCACAACTGGAAGTTCAAAGTTCAAATTAAGTTAATTCTCTACGAAAATAAACATATTGGTAGCAATAACAATTTACAATTATACACAATAATCCCAGTACAAAGATTATTGAAAAGTAAATATACTTATATACATGTATTTATAGTAAAAGATGTACATGTATTCAAGAGGGAAGATTAATTCATGCATGAAATGCTTTGGAGCTGTTGTTTTATCAGAAAATTTAAATTGCTCTTTGACCATACTTAATGTTTCGATATTGTTTCCTTATGTAATTTATCACAGAAAACTACAAATACGTTCACACAATTAAACGATAACTCATCTCCCTCACTCTCCTGGGAGATGAGGATTTGTTGTTTGATATTTCTTACATATTGTTCGAAATTTTGAAAAAATTATTGCAAAGGGGGGAATATTCGCGTGGGTTTTATTTTTGCTATGTCAACTATCGCGAAAATAAAACCATCGGAAGTGCTGTTCAATGTTATTTGGGTATATGATTCTAGCTTAGAATATTTACTATCCGTGAAATTTAAACCATCGCGAAAATGCTAAAAGTTAAAAATCCTGAAATTTTAGCCCACGAAATTAAAGTACTCATTTATATTTCAATTTTTCAAATGCAAATTTTGCTTTAAATTTTTTTTAACAAATTTATGCCCTTCGGATGATATACTGATATAACTGAACAAAGCATAGCAATTGTTCAGTTTGTAAGAAATACCTGACCTGTTTTTTTCCTCCAGTTCACTGCTGAGTTTTCGTCGAAATTTTGGAATCAGCTGTTGTAGGAGGTCCTTCACACTGTCCCGGTCAGTTATTGCCATTGCTCGACCTTTGGGGTTGATGAAGTGAAATGTGTTGGCCCCTCCATCATGTAAAACCAACTGGAGTTGAACCTTCTCTTTAGAATCGGGTGAGATCTTTTGTGCTGAAAGAGGAGACTTCAAAATGTACAGTAAGGTTCACTTTGATCCCACCCATAAGTTTGGTAAAATAACGAAATTATGCTTGTTTCTTAATATAACCCTGTTGAACCATCCATTTTCTTTACACATACATTTCTCAAAAGGATTCAGTTAAATTACAATCTAAATCTTGGATATTATATACAAATGCTCTTCAATGTTGTTATCCTGTAATGGTACTATGGTAACAACCAACGGCCATCTCAAATGACAGGACTGTCACTGCAATTTTTAGTACAGGGTCCGGGTCCATTTAAAATGGGAAAATTATAGATTTTTGGGGTCAAATTGGGAATTTTTTTATTATGATAAAAACGAAAAGCATATTTTCAAATATCTGTCCTTTTGTGCTTTTTTCATTCACTGAAACTAAAATCCAAATCAAGTGTCACATAAAATGCTTCTCACTTATACTGTCTCTAAATTGGGATTTATTTGACTATCAAATTGGGAACATTTTGCCTTTTATGTAGTTGTGTAGTACACGATACCATAATGTGACCTAGATGATATGTTATTGACGTTCTAGTTTTAGAACGGTGTTTGGGAGCATATTCCCTACAGGCCTGAAAAATGAAATACCCCCCTCCCCCCCAATTTCCCCATCTCTTTGACCAACATAACTATTACACTGACCTTTAATGTCTGCATACATGTAGCTGATGGAAAACGTGCTCTTGCTGCCCTGCATCCAACCCAGTCTCTCTCCCATCATGTAGAGAGTTCCGTCCGTCTTCTTGTTCCGAACATTATTCACAATCAGCAGGACCTCCTCCGACCTTGCCGCCATCTTCCTTCGTTTGAGATTCTTGCAAACTGCAAAACATGACTGGATTAGACATACACAAGAATATAAACTTTAATTGGAGTGAATNACATGACTGGATTAGACATACACAAGAATATGAACTTTAATACTAGACCTGAAAATCTGTACAATTTATCATTTAGAGTGAATTTTAATGTACAGGAGTGACTGATGGAACAGAGATGAAAAAGTGTGCAAATTTGTGTACAGTCAGTACATATCACATGTATGTGCATGGATTGAATAGCATCCATTTTAATCAGGATCTTGATTGATGCTATGAAATGCTTGAGGATACTTACATCAGTGATTAAGAACATTTCATCAAGGAAATAATGATATTTAATTTATCATAAAAAGAAATTGTTTAATAGATAACTCCCATAGTTTGAGAGATATATATTTGAAATCCTTCAGTTTGTATCATGTGCAAAGTGCTTTTTCTTAAATTAGTACATGATACCATGATACAAAGGTATAAAATCCCCAATAAACTCCTTGTCATGAGACAAGAATGTTTTATTTTACTTCAGAGGTTGTATAGTGGTGTGGCGAGGTACAATGCATTTACCTCACCAATGCGGCTACCAACTTATTGTCACCGAGCAATTAGGAAATTTCCCCCCCCCCCCCCCCAATTTTTCCAATCATTATTTTCTCTTCAAAATGAAAAAGTATGTGATCTACAAAACATTTCAAATTTAACTTATAGAGGCGCTTCTCTGCAAAGCATTTAAGTGATTCGAGTTTATACTGACAATATTAGCAATCTATAAATGGAAGGGGAGATGGTAACATCTTCGTAAGCCAAGTGTCCATTTAGTCGCGACTGAATGCCATCTAACGGACAATGCCGAGTTATCGCTCTTGACGAAAACAAAACTAAGCAATCAGATTCTAATTTGTGTGTATGTTTACAAAATGGACTGTTGACGGATTGCAAGAGAAAAGACATTGAAGAAAATTTGGTATACAGTTTTTAAGACAAAATCAAGTAGATGGCATCAAAGTGGTTTATGAAACATCAAAGCGGTTTATGAAACTCAAACCAAACATGTATGAATGACGCGATTCGATTGAATGCCTTGGGAAGTCAAAGCGCGATATTGAAACTCGACTAAATCTGCCAAGGGGGAGATGAAAGTAAGCAAATCAGACACTTGGCTTACGAAGATGAGGTGGTAATTGAACCAGAGAAACAAAAAGACTATACATACAGAAAAGAGTATCACAGTGATTAAGTTAGTTCAAAAAGACGACGGATTAGTTCGTGGAAGACCAACTGACCATGGCTAGAAAACACGGAAGTGGGTATGACTTGTTCGTATTGCTGCAGTGAAATTATACTTTTTAGATCGGGCTCAAAATTCAGTAATTCTTAATCCTTGGGTTGTAAACATTAATCAGTTGCTGTCTTTACTTCCCCATGAGTTGACGTGTTTTCATACCATCGGACTTAGGAAGCCGAGATCCGAGACCTTAATAGATCTTAGCAACTCATT